>PVHY01007401.1:0-33771 GCA_004024945.1 Uropsilus gracilis
GAGACTAGGTCTTGCTATTTTTGCCTGTGGAACCGCAGGCTCTTGTTGCCCAGGGTACCCACAGACTCAAGCAATCCCCAGCCTCAGCTTCCCAGGTAGCTGGGATGACAGGCGCGCGCCACCACGCCCAGCTATTTTTTTGGAACTAGGTCTCGCTACCTGCCCCAGGCGGGACTCGAACCGCGATCCCTAAGCCCCGGCCGCTTCATAGGCTGAAGCTTACAAGCATGAGCCACCGTGCCCGGCCAAACTCCATGTTTTTAATGGAGCAAGTAAGTTATTGGCACCAATAAATTGTGAGCGAATAAATTTTCCCTTTTTGTTAAAGAGTTGTGTCTTTTTTACAGTAAAATGAGTAGTGGGATTAGCCTTGAAATCCTTTATTGTTCTAGTGCCTTTGTATTACCTGAGACTTACAAAATTAAAAAAATAAGGGTTTATGATACTTTTATTCCCAGAGAAAAATTGCAATCCAAATTATTAAGTACAGGAAAAGGAATGTTATTTCTGCATAAACATATTTTTCTTAATAACATTTTAAAATATTCAATTCCTCTAAGCCTCAGCTTTCTTATCTGTAAAACAGGGCAGAGGAAAGCCCATAAAGCACCCTGGAAATTAACCAGCACTTTGCCTGACAGGATACTCCCATCATATTCATTGTTTTGTTTTTGTTTTTGTTTTTGTTTTGGCTACTTACATTTATTTATTTATTTAAAAAATTTTATTTATATATAAATTTCACATCTTTGTAATCCCAGGGATTCACCCCCACCACCCTCCCCACCATTCCCCCACTTCCCCCCACTGCCTGAAGTTGTGTGCTTCAGTTTGGTGGTTAGCTTGTTTTGACTTTTCCTCATGGCTTTTGTTTATTTTTTCCCTATATTCCATATATTAGTGAAACCATTTAGTTTCTGTCTTTTTCTTTTTGACTTGTTTCTGCTAAAATGATTTCTTATAAGTACATCCATGTTATCGTAAAATCATCAAATTTGACATTTTTAATTGATGAGTCATATTCCATTGTGTATATATACCACATTTTTTTCATCCAGTCATCTGTTTTGGGACATTTATGTTGCTTCCAAGACCTTGCAATTATAAATAGTGCTGCAGTAAACATTTGAGCACAGGTGTCCATTGTTTTGGTTTTTTTAAATCATATTCATTTTAAGTCAGTTTTTAACTTGTGGATGTTGAATAGTTACTATGGGCCAAACACTGCTCTATGCTACATGCCTCATGAGGACTACAGTATCCTTTAATCCTTTGTGTTTTGAGTTTATCCATTTTACAAATTGGAGACAGGTATAGACAGAGATAAGGAAGCCAGGACTCAAAACCATACCGGCTTGTCTTTGAAATCCATAGGCAAAATCTCAATTTTATTGCCACCCAGGGTCACCATAGAGAGTTGCATTTTAGATGGTTGCAGATGATCTTCAGAATTGTGTGTATAAATCCTTTATCATCATCACTCCTGCATACACACACACACACACACACACACACACACACACAGTGAGCCCATTTCCTTTTCTGATTAAAAGTTGCGTCATTTTTCAGTATTATTCTAAAAACAGATTGGTAACAACAGATTTTATAATGCTTCTGTGATCAATTTTTTTTTTGGGGGGGGAGACTAGGTCTCGCTATTTTTGCCCATGGAACCGCAGGCTGACATTGCCCAGGGTACCACAGACTCAAGCAATCCCCAGCCTCAGCTTCCCAGGTAGCTGAGATTACAGGTGTGTGCCACCACCCCCAGCTATTTTTTGGGACTAGGTCTCGCTGTGTTGTCCCGAGTGGGACTTGAAACGCGATCCCTAGCCTCAGTCGCTTCATAGGCAGAAGCTTACAGGCATGCGCCACTATGCCCAGCTTTCTGTAATCAATTTGTACAGTCAGTTCACAGCATTATAAAAATGTTCTTTTGGAGCCACTGTGGGTCTCTTTGAACATTTCTGCAGTGTCGACCATACAGAGAGTACATTTGAGAAGAATGCGGATGGGAAAAAACATAATTACACCTTTTGGAAAGCTTTCTCTGAAGTAAATTAGAGGTTCATATGTGGATATTATGCTTCTGAATGTCATTTGTCATTCTGCAGTTCTGTCCTACCCACACAAACAGCCAGGCAGATAGACAGGAAGACAGACATTCATAAGGACACACACATCTTCTTGGAAGCTTTCTTAGATTAATTCTGTTCCTTTCAATCACAGCATAGGATAGTGTATGTCACAGCATAGGATAGTGTATCCAACATAGTACACCAATTCTTGGCTTACATTTCTGCACATGAATAACCAAAATGACCATTTCTTTTAAAATGAACTGCTATTAAATTAAATGTGAGTAATAGAGTTTTTTGGAAGGTTGCTCATTCACCAATTTATTCAATGACAGTATAGGAAGTAGCTTCTAGCTGTGAATTACTTTTTATAGTTTAACCATTTGTACATCAGTTGTTACTTTTTCCCCCCACTAACAAACTCTTTGCTTCTAAATTTTTTTTGCCTTTCTACTTACTTCTTATTAGCACCAGCATGAAAAGCAAGCAGGTAAAATAAAACTTCTCAAGCTCTGACTGTGACCATATGCACGGATGATACAGGATTCAAGGTACATGATGTTTACTGTATCTAATTTGGGTGCAAAGAGAACATTTTGTTTACTTTCTCTTTTCCACTTAGATTCTGGATAGTTGCTGGTATAGTAAATACACATTGAATAATTGGCATGTTGTGAAGTTTAATATATATATAAATATAAACATATTTCATGTAAATTTCTATACAACCAATATCTACAGAGCTGGGGGAAAACTGAGGAAGATTTCTACCAGCTTCCAAATAGTGAGGAGATATTGATCTCAATTAAATAAATAAAATTAATTACATTTACAGAAAGGCAGAATGCTTGGAGTTTTTTTCCTTCTGATTATGCATTTGAATAAAACTGAAGGTAAAACCTGGGCCATTCTTTGGATTTCCAGTTCATCTCCATCTTGCCCTTTATTTCAACCAGGTGAATCCAATATTTCCAAATTGTTTTTCTGCCTTTCCAATTTGTGTGAGACCTCCACCCTTTGCCCCTGTCACTGTGGGTCAGCTGTGAGACGAGACATGAGGAAGAAGGAACACTTTCTTCATAGCCCAAGTGTGAGTTCAATAGTCATGTTTATACGTGGTTCATTCTCCGTTTTCATTAACAATAACAGCAATACAGCGCTAAGGAAAGGGCTGAATCCTCTCTGCTACCTCTCAGTTATGCAGTCTTTCTGCAAAGCTCTTAATTTCTTTGGATCTAAGTTTCTTTGCATCTGAAATAATACTGATAACAGGAATTGCTGTAAGAATTAAGACTTCATATCTATATGGTCCTAAGAACAGTGCCTGGTATCTAGTCTATCAACAGATGATAGCTTTTATTGCTATTTTTATTACTGTGAGACTCTTTAGCTCATGCCCCTGAAGAGAAATAGAGAAAAACAACTTGCAAGATAGAGTATCCTGAGTAGCATTTTACAAGAGTTTAGTATATTTTCTGATAGTCCTGATGGTAGTTAGAAAATCTTACACATTTGTCACTGGTAACACATTTTATGAAGAGGCCTGTCTTGAGAGCTATCCCAGTCTTCTTTCTACAGAAGGGCAAATTCCCTTGTGCTTCTTAAATTTTTGATTTCTGAGTATAGTCTGTTTTTCTTAATACTCTGTGGTTTTCTCAACTATCCTCCAGTTCCTAGTAGTTCCGATCTCAACTGTGGTAAGAATGGTATTTAGAGGAAAGAGACATGAAAAATGTCAGTTCTTCACACTGAGCACAGGGTCTTACAGCCCAGGTGGCTCTATAATAGTATGTGCTTTGTGGAAAATTATTTGTGGAAAATAATAGATGCTTTGTGGAAAATGGCCTATTGTGTACATTTTTATTCCTGGACTTAATAAAAAGTTCTTAGCAGCAACTGTTAGTCTTTTAAGGTTGATGTATTTTACTTTGATTTCTACCATCTTGGATGACTTGTAAATGTATCTTGCAGTTTCCTTCCTGAGCAAGTTTCTTCAGACTTAAACTGAGAGCAAACGGCCACATGCAGTTAAAACTCCAAGACAAATACTGTTGACGGAGCAATATACAGTTGTATATCTAGTTGTATTATGTTCCATCTCTTCACCAAACCCTGAGTAAGTACTTGTTGGCAAAAAATCAGTCTGGCCTTAACAATTTACAGCTGCTAGTTCAACTGTGAAGTGGTTACTGTTTGTCATATATTTAAAATCTCTTTCTAGTAAATGGTACAGGCACATATTTCCTTATATACACAGTGTGTAGTGTGTATCCTGGAGATCAAAGAGCTGCAAATAAAGGATCATTTCCACCTGACAGGTCTGTGCCTATTTGTGCTTAGACTGAGAAACTTTAGAAAAATCTCAAAAGCTCGTGTTATTTTTTTTCTTGTTTTGAAATTCATTTTTTCTCTTTTTTATTATTTTTTCCATTTTTTAATTTTTTCTAAATTCTTTTACTTCCTTACATAGGTAAATGGTTATTGGGATGCCTTCCCTCCACCACCTCCCCCATCCCCGACACCTCTTGTGTTCAATCAGTCTCTACTCTCATTGTTCTTTTTTTGGTTTATGTTGAGTTCACTGGTCCTTTGGTCTCTTTCTTTCTTTCTTTCTTTTTTTTTTTGCGACTAGGTCTTGCTATTTTTGCCCGTGGAACTGCAGGCTCTCATTGTCCGGGGTATCACAGACTCAAGCAATCCCCAGCCTCAGCTTCCCAGGTAGCTGGGATTACAGGCGCACACCACCACGCCCAGCTATTTTTTTGGAACTAGGTCTTGCTACGGGCCCCAGGCAGGACTCGAACCGCGATCCCTAGCCCCGGCCGCATCATAGGCTGAAGCTTACAAGCACGAGCCACCGTGCCCGGCCCTTGTTCTCTTTTTCTGTGGCTGTGTCCATTTGTCAGATGAGGGACAGTTTTCCAGGGAAATGGCACATTGTGCTTGATCATTTGTAGTCTTAGGTTTGTATTGGGCAGCCAGTCCATGCTTATTTGGGATCTATTGATGTCTTCTAGTTGCTGGCTGCCCTCTCCAGTACCATCTCCTTGCCATTATGCTGTCTCTGCACCCCATTTCTCTGACTTCAGGCTTTGGGGATCTTTCCCCCAGCCATTTTCAGTGAAGAGGCTTCTCGATGAGGGCAGGCATCCACTGATGGACCTTGCAGGTCATCTCCTCTCCATCCATTTGCAGATTTGCTGTGAAGCCAATGCCCTAACTCTGCAGTTTTCCTCTCCCAGGACTTGGGTGTTTCCTTGGGTGGCAAGTTCCACGTGGGGTTTTGATTCATCAGCTTCTGATGAAGCCATAGATATGCAGTTCTGATAGGTCTTTATGTGGTTGTTTCTCCATTCCAGTGTGTACTATCTTTCTGAATGATCCTTAATTATCCTGTGTCCCACACATGTGTATGTGCAGGCTCTTTTCTGGTCCCTCATCCGTTCTATGTCACTGTGTGCCACGTTTATGCTAGTTTTCCTCCTGAGAGTGAAACAGCATAGGTATCATCTCCCCTCCCCCATTTCCTCCTTCCCTCATCTCCCTGGCTGTTCCTGGACTATGGATGGATCCAGTCTTGCCCCTGCACTGGTCCGGTCTAATGGTTCCAGCCATCCCAGCATCCCCTTTACCCACCAGCTCAATGGCAGAGGGGCCCAGTGGGTGCTGTATGGTTGCTGAGTGGGTGCAGCTCCAGCCTAGGCTTGCTAGCAGCTGTGGCACCTGCTGGTCAGGGCAGGTGCGAATCCCATGTGCCAAAGTCTTTTCTTTTATAAACTATTTTTATTATATTCTTTATTTTGTTTAACATTGCTATCTACCCTGGGCCAGTTCTCCCACCACCTTATCACCTGTGAACCATCGTCTTAGTCTTTTGTACCCCTCCCACTTCCATCTCTATCCTTCAATTTTGCTAAAAATTAGTTTTAAATTTTTCTTGTCTGGTAGATTGTTTTCCCTTTGTGCCTTATATAAGTGAGACCATCCTGTCTTTCTCTTTTTCTTTCTGGCTTATTTCTGCTGGCATGATTCCTTCTAGTTCCATTCATGTTGCTGTGAATGACATGAGTTGGTCTTTTTTGATTGATGAATAGTATTCCATCATGTACATATACCACAGCTTCCTGCACCATTTGTCTATTTTGGGGCATTTGGGTTGCTTCCATAACCTGTCTATTATAGATTGCACTGCAATAAACATCCAGGTACAGATGTCTTTTTGGGTTAGAGTTTTTGTAAACTTTGGGTAGATTCCAAGAAGGCTCATGTTATTTTGAAGCAAGAAATGGGATATCATAAAGGATGGCTCACAGGTAACTCACTGTTGCTAAGTAATTGACTGTTAGAAAAACTAAGTATCATCCTTTACCTCATTTTAGTTTAAGATGTCAAAGAAATTTGGGGAGATTTATCAGTGTGATTCACGCTGTGATTTTCTTGATAAGAGAGAGTCCCTTTCTCTGTGTAGAAGAAGCTAGAGATATCTCTGGTGTAGAGAACAAACATACTTTTTAACAATTAACCAGATAATACAGTAGGTGTTATGTATATCATCTGACTTATTTTTAAATTTTATTTATTTTTACTCTTTAAATCACAACCTTGATAAATGGTTTTTGCGATATCTCCCTCTCCCTCCCCTCCTCCCTCTGGTGCCCCCTCCATTCTCTCAAACCCCACTCTTGGTTGTTTGCTGGTCTGTGTTAAGTCTATTAGTCTCTTTCTTTCCTGTGATGTGTTCTTTCATTGGGTGAGGGACTGTGTTCTTGGAACCATGCAAACCTTGCCTGTAGGTTTTCAGTCTTAAGTTTGCGTTGGGTGGCCAGTCTATATTTATTTGTGGTCTGTCCATGCTTTCTCATTGAAGGCTGTCTTCTCCAATCTGATTTCTGTTGTTTTGCTGCTTTACCTTATGGTTCTGGCATCAGATCTAGGGGGTCTCACCAGTGTTGGTGAAGAAGTTTCTCTGTGCAGACAGGCATCTGTGAATGGCCATTGTAGATCATCTCCTCTGCCTCAATTTGAGCTTTGCTGTGGGGCTGATGCCCCCAGTCTTTGGCCTTTCTCTCATAGTGTGGGGAGGGACACCTTGCTCTCCTAGAAGGCATCTCCAAAATGAGGTCTTGGGTCTTCCAGACTCAGTGAGTGCATAGGTGTGCTTTGTGACATCGTGTTTCCATAGTTGTTTCTCCTGTCTCACTTGCACTGGTTCTCTCTATTTTCCAACTGCTGCGTCCAGCTCAGGCTTGTGGGCTGGTCCCTCACCCCGTTCGATGATGGGGTTTGTGTTATGTATGTTCTTGCTCCTCCTGAAGATTAGCTGGAGAAAGAGTGAAATGGAAGGGGCATTCTATACATCCCCTTCTCCACGTACTGGTACCTCTCTGCATGGGAGGTGGAGCTTGAATGGTCATGCATGCACATGTTTGGACATGCCTTAGCAGATAGATGGCTGCCCTGTGCAATAACCCTCCGCTGGTACATGGGGCTAAAACCCCACTTGGTCCCCCCTCCTGGGATCTCCAGGCTGAGGGGCTTACTCAGAGATCAATACCACCTTTGTTACCTTCTGGCAAGGGAGTTATGAGGGCCCAGGACCTGGGGTATGCAGACAGCTTAGGCTGCCTGCTGGTGGGTGGGGCTCACGTCCTCATCTGACTTATTTGGATAGTACAAGACAGAGATAGAAATATTGTGAGCTGGGAACATTGTTTCTTTTTTTTAACCAGTACCCTTGCCTTCTGAAAAGGATCTGTTAGGGGTAGCAAAAGTAAAATAAATTGCTTCTAAAATTGTAAGAAGAACTATAGGGCTGCATTTCTATTTTTTATATAAAATTTGATTAAAAATTAATGTTATACCTTTATTTTACATCCTTGTTTGCTTTTTCACAATACAGGGTTTCTCTCCTCAGGTGTGATCACTCTTGTTTTTCTACTGTCAAAGACCTGGTTTCCCACCATAGTCCATTGTGTCTCTACTTACTCAGACTTTTATTCCTTTTTGCATTTTCTGCTGAGAAAAATGGGGTAGAACCTAAACTATCCATTTACCAAAGCATCCAAATTGCTTATAATTCCTTTTGGTTAGAAAGGAATACTGTGCACGGTTATTCCAAAAGATATAGTTAAGTAATTTATAAATTCAACTTCATGACAATTAAAATCTATTTTTCATGCTCCATTCTGTATGGTGGGTGTTTTCCATGCTTGAGTAGAGTTTGTATCTCTAATGACAATGATTTATATTAAAAAATCTTTTTAACACAAGTACAGGTGGGAGCCTCATTTTCATCTGCCTCCACTCCCAAAGCACTCAGGCAACAACTTCAAAATCATTTTTTCTCTCTCTACTTTTAATCTAATGATAAGTCATCTTGATTATGTCTTAATATTTTTTATTTGTCTTCTACTTTCTTGTATGATTATTATCATCTTAGCTCAAAGGCTTTTATTTCATCCACGTAATATTTATAAAGCATTCATTTATTCTTTAAACAAACATCTATTATTTATTTGTCATGTGCTGGGCACCATCAATTGGGAATGCAAGCAGCAATGATGATGAAATCTCATGTTAGAAATGATCTTTTTATCTAAGTCTTTGTAAAAACTGTAAGCAGATCTGTTATACATTCTTTTCCTCTATGTTTTATTAAAACAGTGTTGTCAGCTTAATGTTGCTTAATCCCTCCTTCTGGCAAGGATCCAATACTGTGATCCTAGTCTTCTTTCCATGGTTATCTCATATCATTCTCTTAATTTCCCCACATTTAAGATGAATTCATGTACTAAGTATGCCACCATGACCCTTGGCCTTACCCCGTTTCAGTGGTTTTGTTATTATATGGAAATGTTTGCCCTCTCCCAACCCCAAACATCTCACATCTCATAACAAAAAACCCTTCCATCTTTTTTTTTATTTTTTTTTTTTTGCGATTAGGTCTCACTATTTTTACCTGTGGAACCGTAGGCTCACGTTGCCCAGGGTACCACAGACTCGAGCAATCCCCAGCCTCAGCTTCCCAGGTAGCTGGGATTACAGGCGTGCACCACCACGCCCAGCTGTTTTTTTGAAACTAGGTCTCGCTACGGGCCCCAGGTGGGACTCGAACCATGATCCCTGGCCCTGGACATTACTTCTTAGGCTGCTGCTTACGGGTATGTGCCACCATGCCCGGCCCCACCCATCTTTTAAAGCTGACTTTAACTGGCACTTTCTCCAGGAAGCTATTCCTGATCCCCTACTCTGTGTTCTCTGGCAAATCCTTGGGGTTTTGTCCTCCAGCTTTAACTTCCTAATGTAGAGATGAGCCAGGGACCCCAAGCAGTTGTGGGCATAGGCTCCAGCGTTTTTTTCTATTTCTGGTACACTCTTGTACTTTGTCAGTTCCTGTACTCTGACAGTTCTTTGCCCACTTCTGTCTCTGCACATCTCCAGGTCTGTTGCTTTGGAATTACTGTTTGTTCTTTTATAACTTTATAATTGATTCTCCATAATGGATCTTGAAAAAAACTTGTGGCTTTTTTCTCCCTGGGTTAAAGTCCTGCTTTTGTATCACTATCTTCTGAGTCCATTTTTGCCTGAGGTTGAAACAATGCCTGATTCTCCTTTTTCTGTGGGTGGGAGAGTAAGAGGGGTGGTCATTTTTTTTTTTTTTTACATTTTTTTCTTTTTAAAATAAAAAACAAGTTATTTAATGATGGTGAAATATACCTATTATAAAATTTGCCATCACAATTATTTTTAAGTATATAGTTCAATAATACTAGTATATTCATATATATAAATCTAAAGATGGTATATAACAATAATATTTGTGTATATATATTCTTTAGATTCAAAAAATTAAATTTTTTATTGATTATATGTATATAAGAATATATAGATATAGATTTTATATATAAGTAGATATCGATTTTTTAAACAGGTGCTTATCTACTTACTTTACCTTACCTATTAGAATGGGAGTTTTTTGAGAACATGGCTGTGTTACTATTGTATGCCTTATTAAACCGTATGATATAAACAGTCAATAATGTTTTTATCTTATGTGTTGATCGTGAGAACCCTAGTCTGATAACAGACTAAATTATAAATTCTGTTATCAGTGAAATAGTGTGCTTATTGAAAACATTTCCACTTATATAAACATGGGAGAGGAATGTTGACAGAGAAAGAAGTTGGCTTAAAGGGTTGATTGCATCTGCTTTGGAGGTTTTGCTTTTTGGCTTAACATAGTGCTGCTGTTTTTGTTCTGTTAGGTGGGGCAGTGCTATTTCTGGCAGAAATCTAGGAACATATAATTGAAAGAAAGTTTCTATGCTGGCATATTATTATTCTAAGATGGTAACAAATAAATTATAATTTCCTTTTGTTTAAAGTGGTAGTTGTGTGTTGAATTTTATTATTTTATATTTATAAAATCACCAAGTTGAAAATGCTGTCACAGTTCCACTTTTAAAATGTCTTAAGTTGTATACTCTAGTAGTATTATGTTTCATTATGAACAATCATACAGAATTATACTGTAGATATTGCTCTCATGTTCTCCAGACTTAGGAGGAACCCAGGATCTCCATGCTTGTCCCTCTATAAGCCTGAAGGTCTTCAGAGGGTATGTTTCTCTTATAGGTAAACCTCATTCTGATTTCCTGTCTACAAAATTCTGCTTCTCACCTGTATTGTGCCTTTTGTGTCTATTTTCTATGCTTTCTCAACATGTATCCCCAAACCTGCCATATTCCTTATATGGCATATACTTTTCCCATATATTCCATATACCTTTTCCATAAGTACTGCTTACCCAGAGCAGCTAATTATTGATACTTAAGATACTTAACTGGAGAAAGAGATAGCACTAGGAAGCTACTTTGTTTGCAAATAGTATGGAAAATTTTAAATTGGATTTTAGGCACATTGTTTTTAAGCTTCCTTAATGACTCCCAGCAATGGAAATATTTTGGGGGTTGATTCCTTTTTCAGTTTCCAGGTTCTTCTGCTATATCATGAATCTCTGCTCATTTTTTTTATTGCTCATCTCTGAGTCTCTAATTTTAATCTATTAATCAGTTCTTGGAATATCACAATCTCTCCAGATTCAGTTCTCTGTTCATACTGCCCTATTAAAAAAAAATTATTCCTTAGGGCTATCATTCTATAATTTGCTGTTGTTTTTATTAAAAAAGCAATTATCCCCTAAATACAATTTTGTTAAAAAAGTTTTTATTTTAGATTAGTTTTGGTCTGAAGATAAATTGTGAAAACAATACAGAGAATTACCATGTACCTTGCCCTCATTTTCCCTTCTAATAGCATCTTACATAAGTGAAGTTCATTATCATAGTCAAAGAACTAACATTGATACTTGGTTATTGACCAGTCTAGTGATTTTCTAATGTCCCATTCCTCTTCCAGGATCCCACATTACATTTAATTGTCATATAACCTTAGACTCTTCATAACTGTGATAGCTTATAAGACTGTTCTTGGTGAACTTACCAATTTTGAGGAGCACTGATTAAGTACTTTGTAGAGTGTCCATCAGTTGAAATTTATCTGATATTTTATCATGATTAGATTTGAGTTATGTGTTTCTTGGAAAAAGACTAAAGGTAAAGTATATGACTTTCACATCTTATCAAGAGCACACTTTAACATCTATATATAATCCATAGGTTTGTCTGTTGATACTCTTGTGTCTAAGTTGATAGAAATGTGCAAATGAGGTAGCTATGATGTGAGATGGTAATTGGGATCTTATAAATCAGAAGATCTTGGTCATCTATCAGTTAAGTTAACTAAACTAGAAGAGAAGCTATTGGAGTAAATGGATTTAAAATAGGAAGTATGCAACATTACTTACAATAGAAAGACACGGAAACCGCCTAAATGCCTGCTGATAGGGGACTGGATTAAGAAAATGTGGTATATTCATACAATGGAATGTTTTTAGCGAGAAAGAAAGATGAAATGTTGCTATCTAAAGAAATTGGAAGGAGTTCAAGGGAATTATATGTAGAACAGTAGTAAGAACAATAGAGACAACTACTGGACATATTTATAACTGAAAACTTGACAAAGCTCATGAAAACTAATGATATTAATAAATTAACTGAAGTTTCTGAGATTAAAAGGTAGGAGCAAAGAAAAAAAGGTCTAGGGGATATACGTGATGGTAATGGGAGGGTCAAAATAAATAAAATAGAAGAATGTTGAAAATCAAACATGGTCCAGAGACCAGCTGCAGTGGGGGAAGCTATAGTTTTCTTACCAACCTTGCTCTTGTAAGTTTTTCCAAAGTAAAAAGAGCAACTAGAATAAGACTTCTTCCTAGATGAAGTATAATTATTATGTGAAGCAAATGGAGTCCAGCTGGTCAAGAGTTGAATTATAGCCTACACTTTGATAAGCTGCTTGGCTTTAGGCCGAAAACTCAAATCTCTCATTTCTTCATCTGCCAAGAGTGCTTACTTTTTACAGCTGAGTCTAACCCCAGGGCTAACCATGAAAGAAAGAATGGCGACTCGCTCAAGTTTATAACTATAGCACAGTAACCTCCAATCCCAAAGGGCAGTGTAGGTCCAACAAAATCTTCTTCCTTTGCTTCAATTATGACTATTTCATAAGGGCTATTCCTTGCAAATTTGTCTTGGGCAATTGTCCACTCTTACTTCCCTTATTACCTTGCAGCAGTGATCACTCCTCCAATACACTCCTACGTACACATGTCCATCTTAGAGCTTGGATCTCTGGAAATCCAACCTTTGACACATCCTGAGGTGACTGAGAATATATAAAGATATTTTGGTTTATTTCAATCTCTTCTTTAATATTTGAATTAAATCTTAAATGGATGAGATGGTGGGTGAAAGATGTGGGGAAATGATGTAGTTGAAATAGAGAAGTTGATATAAAGAGATGATTAAATAATTGGAACCTTGTAGCAATAGGGAGAGGTCAGAAAATATTAAGCCATAATGGTACTAGTAGTATTTTGAGTGTTAGAAAAATGAATAAAATATGATGGTGATTATTCAGAAAATTACTGAAAATATTGAAAGAATGTAATAATTAGGAACCATGTGAACCAAATTGTTACAGAAAGAAAAAGATTCTTGGATTCACTTTCCATAAAAACTAATCAGGCTGCAATGTCTGTGGATTTCTATTTCCCACAAGACCCAAGTCTGTTTATTTTTGTGGTATGAAGGATTCTGGAGAGTTTAGTGGGAGGTCTTCTCTCTGTCTTTTTTTGGGAAGGATAGGTCAGTCGGTGAAGAAGTAAGTAAATGGTTTTCAGAAATTCTGTTTTGTTTGTGAAGATGGGATGATTTAATTCCTGTTAATATCATACTTTCTTGGAGTGGGGTGAAAAGTTGGCCTGTCAAAATGCCAAGGTCATCGTGTCCATCCTAATAGAGCCAAAACTGCTTGGAAAATTTGCAGAGCCCTTGTCTGGCACCTGGCATTTTAAATGATATATTCTCATTCCCTAAGTGTCATTATCATCCCAATCAGTTTTTTCTGACCCCGAGTTGTTGGTAATGAGACTCATCAAAAAGGTGTGTTGTGTCCTATTCAGCTAGACTATGGTCGTTGGAAGGTAGAACCCATATATTTTATTTATTGTTGTTTATCCAGCCCTAAGTCATTTGTTTTGACCAAGAACGAGTGCTAAAAATTTATTGTATAACATGGTGAATTTTAGGCACTTAATGATCTTCTGTTTCCATATCTATTAAAATGAGAGAAAAATCTCAATTTCTTCATTATTGATGTGCAAATATTTTTAAAGAAACAATAACATGTAAAATTATATAGAAAGTTCTGACTCAAATCATTTAGATGTAAAAGGGAATATCTAGTACACACACACACACACACACACACACACACACACACATAACAGAAATCCTTTCTTACATCCTGAAAATTATTCAACCTCTTAAATAGTTCCTGAGACTAGCCATACCTTTTTCCCTAACAAACTCCATTGTCAGATAACTCTAAGTAAAGAAATATGTGAGAGGTGATCATAAGACTAGGAGCACCCACACATCTGGTGTAGTTAGAAACAAAGAATTCTGGGGGTGGGGGGGTAAATCCTTGGGATTACAATGATGTGAAATTTATATATAAATAAATTAAGAAGAAAGAAATGAAGAGTTCCAGGCTGCATGTCATTTCTGAATCAGAACCTACATTTAACAGAAGCCCTGGTGATTCAAGTGTACATTAAAATTCAAGAAGCATTGTTCTAGAATGAAAAAAAAAAAAGAGATTCATATTGATTTGAAAGCTTATTCTTTGATTATATCTACTCATAGTTTTCAATTTAGTTTCTTGTAACTTTGTATGACTCCAATCTATTCCTTATTTCACATGACAGCTGTCAAAATATTTGAAGGTATAATCTAGGTTGTTTCTGTGCTGCACTCTTCCCAGGCAATTAAAGTCTAGGAGTCTTTCCTGATTGGAGCTTTCCTATTGTACTTTTGTCCTGTAGGATTGTTTTAGAAGAAGAGCAGAGTCTGCAACTGAAGGGTCCTTTGCTCTCATGGTTGGTGGAAAGAAACAATTAAGAAAGAACTTTTGAACTGGTTATTTGAAGTCAAATATGCATTCAGGCACATAAGCAGAATGAAACCACTTATCTTACCCTTACTGATTATTTCCTATAGGTTGTAGCATTTTCCTTAATTTGCTGTCTTCTCAAGGATATTTCTCCAGTCACGATCTTTGCTTTTCTAAACTGAAGATACCATGTTCATTCAACTTCCTCATTGCATAGGGGATTAAAATGGGAACTTTTTGAGAGAAGAGATAAAGTCTTACTCAAGTATATTTTTTAACTTTCAAGTTCGATAGGTACTCAAACTATGTTCTTAAATTTTTTTTTTTGAAAACACACATGAATTAATGAACAGGAGAATGTGACTGCAAGTTATTGGGTATCATTAGAAAATATATCAGCTGGGTTTGGTGGCGCCTGTCTGTAATCCAAGCGCTGGGAGGCAAAGAGGTCAGAGATCGCTTGAGTTGGCGGATTCAAGACTACTCACAGCAAAGAGAGATCTGATCTCGAAAAAAGCAGCTGGGCGTGGTGGCAGTGCCTGTAATTCCAGCTACCTTGGAGACTGAGGCTGGGGATCGCTTGAATCCGTGGGATTGGGACTACCCCAGGCAACATAGCGAGACCTAGCTTCAAAAATTAAAAAGAAAACATGTCAGATGTTACAGTCCCTGACAAAATGTGGCATCGTGAATTGACCACATCACTGCATATGTTACATGAGTATTTTAGAGTAGTGGTATTGTTAACTCTTCTAGATTTTATTTTTTTTGATGAGCTCAGCCTAATAATGACAGAAGAAAGTATGACTCCCATCTCCATGGTTATCTGAGTTTTGAAAACCAAAATATATCTCTACAAATTTGTCTTAGTTTCCCAATAAAATGGAATTGCTTAAAGTGGTATTTTTTTTGAGGTTTTTCTCCTTTAGATCTGAGAACCTAACTTTTTATATATAACGTTATATATTTATATATAACATTATATATATTTATATATAATCTAAAATTTTATATATAACATTTTTAAGATTACGAAAGCCCTCCAGGTGAAATAACTGCTGAGGTCTTTCCCCCTTACTATTTATCATTCCTTCCTGATTCCTTTAACTGTGTCTGAAACCACTTCATTTACCTGAAATAATTTTCTCTCTACATAAATGTTACTTTGGAAAAAACCGTGGGAATGGAAGTAAATAGATCAACAAAATGATCCCAAAATGATGATGGTGAAATATATTTTCCGGTGCTAGATATATAATGGATAGAAACAGGAATGGGGAAAAAGCAGACTGGCTCCTTTGCCATGGTAACAATAAGAACCATTTGTTATACAAACAGAAGGAGGAAAGGCGATTATTTCACCTTGTGCTTTTCTTTCCAATCCTCTGGTTCCCATTTTCAGTTAGTCTAGACTCATAAAAAATGGCAGCCAATTACCTTGCAATGTCATTGAACTTTTTGTTTTAGTCCACAAGATGTGAAGATATACATTCTCTTTTCAGTGGTTTACTATTTAAAAATAAACAAAAACAAGGATTTCTTTGAAAGTTCATTAAAGAATAATAGCCTGTGTCCTATTTCCCCAAACAGAGAGGAATGCCCTCTTGAAAAGTTTGTGTGTTTACTTTGCTACCATAAACTTCTAAGAATCAAGACACCATTTTTTTCTTTCCAATTCAGTGTCCTTAGAAAATTGTCTGATTCATTCATGTGTTTCTCAAAGGTAAATGGTCATCAGTATATGTCTGATAGAGAAACACTTAGTGACTCTAGTTTAAAAGGAAAACCAGTGTGCATTGAGTAGCAGCACTTCATAGTTCCTTCAAAAGTATCCTTTTCTTTACTATGTCAAACTGCACCTGATGTCCTTGGGTACTAGTAGGAAAGGGAAAGCAATTGAATTCTTATGATAGGGAAACATTGTACTTTAAGGGATAGAAAAAAGGGAAAATAAGGCCCGGCACGGTGGCTCATGCCTGTAAGCTTCAGCCTATGAAGCAACCGGGGCCAGGGATTGCTCCCGCCGGGGCCACGTAGAGAGACCTAGTCCCAAAAAAATATAGCTGGGCATGGTGGCACGCGCCTGTAATCCCAGCTACTTGGGAAACTGAGGCTGGGGATTGCTTGGGTCTATGGTACCCTGGGCAACGTGAGCCTGCGGTTCCACAGGTTAAAAATAGCAAGACCTAGTCTCAAAAAAAAAAAAAAAAAAAAAGAGGGAAAATAGACAGCAAACCAACTTCAAGCTATAAAGGATTTCAAAAAGAGAATTACTATGGTTTCACAATACTCTTCCCTTTTGGGGGGAGTGGTGTAAATTGGAAAAGTGAGCAAAGTCTTATTTAACAAGTTTTCTGTAAACTGATAAATTTGTAAGATGAACTGTGGGGTGGGTTGATAAGTGCATGAGGGAAAAGCCTGAAAATATGCCACCTTCTAGGTACAAATATCAATCCCAATATTTATTAGCTATGTGATTTGGAGCAAGATACCTAGTATCTGTCTCTACAAATGCACAATTAGGATAATAAATTCTACCACAGAGCAGTGCTGTCAGTTTTAGTATAACAACATATATAACACAGCTAATAGGGGACTGGCATATGAGAGGACTTCAAAAATGGGAATTAGGTTTCTGTTCTCACTTGTACTTTATGTCAGATCTTCAGAATAGTTCCTTTGGTCATTCTAATAGCTTCCAGTCTTAGCCTACAGTTCCCTAATGTTTTGCTTTCCTAATAGTATTTATAGACCATTTCACAGATAGCCTTTCTAACTTACACTTAATAATGTGTTATCTTCCATTTTCAAGAGGTGAGGTCAAACTTTTTATCGTACAACTTTAAGAACACTTATGCTTGGATTCCACTAATTTGTCAGACAGGATTAATTAGTAAAGAAAAAAAGGAATCAGGAGAATGTTACCTGGAAGGTTGAATTTTATGATCAAAGCTTTTACTGTGAGAGTGATATTTTAGTAAACATCTGAGTAAGATGAAGGAATGAAGCATGGGCATCTCAAGATAGAAGATTCCAAGTAGAGGAAACAGTGCAAAAAATATGGTGTCAGGCATGTTCAAGGGACAAAGGTAAGAAAACAGGGGAGTTCAAATGTATGAAATTTAAGGAGAAAGTAATATGTCAGAGAGATAAAGGGGAGGCTATGAAGCTACTGGAATCCAGTTTATGAAAAAAGTCCCCAGAATGAAGTTGATACAGATATTGGATGGAGTGATGGGGGTGAGAGAATGAGGAAGAGGGAAGGGAAATGGAAGAGGGAAGTGGAAGGGAAAGGAGGACTAGAAGGATAAAGGGCGTAAGGAGTAAGCAGATGAGGGAGAGCATTCTGATTTGTTGGTATTGTCTAACCACGCCTGAGACTTAACTACCTAATACATTTCAGTTGCTTGGGCCAATAACTCCACCCCTATTTATATGTAAGGCATAGAGGCGCCTATATTTTGGTGTTCCTTAATTCACTGAAAGTGTTTCAAATGAAGTGAAAATGTTGAGTGTTGTTTCTATTTTATACCTCTGTGGAAAAAATAAAGTACTGGAACAAGTTGCCCATTTGAGCACCACTTGATGTTACACTGTGAGATATTGAGCCATTAATTGACAAACGTTTCAAGCATGTAATTACTAGCAATGTAATATCTTAAAATAAAATCCCTCTTGTAATTTTCCTCAATTGAAGTGGAAAAAAAGGGGGGGGCATCATCATGGTCTAGGGTAAGTGAGTTAGTCAGGCCTTTCCCTGCACCTGGGGGTATTAGTCTTCCCCAGGATTGTGCAGCCCAGTGGATATGTGCATGTGTAATTGTGCACATCTGGGCCTGGGAGAGAGGGGATAAAGGAGGGTTGAGAGTATAAGAGAGCATGAGCATGAGCATGGGATGAGAGAGCATGAGAGAAGGTCAGAGAGAGGGCCCAGAGAAAGTGAAGATTCCTGGGGAGTGGAGCTCACCTGCCTTCCAACACCCCTGGTCCTGGTCTACCTTGGTCTGCCTGGTGTGTGTGTGTAACTGCTATAACCAGTAAAAAACCTACACAGATTGGTGGGCCTGATGCACTATACCTGGCATCATAAACAGGATGCTTGCCCCTATAATTAGCGATCAGGATTGCTTATACTAGATACACACAACGTTTTCTCTGCCTGGTCCCACTCTTACTACTCTGAGTGACCTCCACCAGAGACCCCTTTTCACTCATTTTTGACCTGTTCTATATTCCAGAAGACTCACTATGGACTGCAACACCCACGGACATCTGCCTTCTGCTTTCTAGTTGGGTTGGAGGAGGCTGAAAGGGACTGCTGTGGTATTTTTAGCCCCACTCTCTCCTCATCTGGTTCATCCTGGTTCTGGCAATGACTGCACTTTCCTAACTCCAATTCGCACTTGGAAACACTATTTCTTTTCCTTATCCCTTCAGGCCCAGGGGAAGTAATGGCTTTCTCCTGTGGCTAGTTTCTGGTAACTCCCCATCCTTTGTTAGAATTTTAAAAATCTTGCCCACACCTCTGGATATAGACTCTTCCATGAAATATTTTAACTTAAGCTTTTGAGGGGCACCTGTTTCCTATCAGAATTCTGACTGATATAATCTGTCTCTGATAGAATCGGCTCCTTTGTTTTAGAGGATGATGAACACCTGACACCTATTAAAAAACAAAAATAAAATTTAAAAAAATTCAGACTTGTGAAGACTATTCTTTGCCCTTAAAAATATCCCTTGTTTTATGAAATGATGCTCGCAGTTGAGAACATTATTTTCTCTAAATCCTTTTTTGGCAAAAGAAAACTTGGCAAACCTATGCTGGTTCACCACACATTTTTCAAATTTCACTTATAAAATTCAGTCTGGAAACCATTGATTGAAATGAATCCTTGACTGTGAAACATTAAGGGAATCCAGCTGTAACTCATTTGACCACAAGAATCTTACAAATCTGGTGAAAGTTGCCAATGTGAAAGCTGTCATGGCAGACACTCAAGTAATTGATGTTCAGTTGTTTACATAACTTTATTGTCCCACTCCTGGGAAAAGGGAAACAGTGTCAGGGGGAAAGAAAAAGAACTGTGAATATTAAAGTGGTTATTTCTGCATCATTTAGTATTGCAGTTCATTGAAGATCTGATGGGGTAGGGGAGAGAGGAGGATAACAGTGCATCTGGAAGGATTCTTCCATCAAGCATGGATGTTTGGTGCCAGTGACTTAGCACTCACAGATCCAGGAATGTTTGTATTTGCCTTATTCCCAGTCTTTTTATTATATATAATTAGAGAAGCTCATTGATAGATGACTTCATCACTAAGCAACACACATTGGGCATTTATTTTTATTGGTACTTGAAACTGAAAGTGTTTCATAATGTCAAGTATGGCCAATCTATAGTTGAAAAAATTTTTGAAGTGCGTGTTCTTGGATAGGGTAGAGAACATAAAGTATGTGTTTATCATGGTTCAGCCTCCTTGACTTTAAAATTCTTCATTGTTGGGAATGTAGTATTCTTTGATAAGTTATATTACATTTAGTTTTGACTTGCAGAGGCATTAAAAATGATTGTTTTTTTAGTTGTCATCTGTATAAGATAATTTTTGTTACTTTTATTTTCATGAATTTCTTCTCTACACTTAAAGAGGACACAAAGAAATCTACTAAAATGAATTCTTTTTTTTTTATATACTTTAAAAAGGAAATTTAGAGAAATGGACATCATAGGGATTTATATATATGTTTTACAAATTTGTAATTCAGACATAGATATGGTCCACATAAAACTTGAAATAAGAATTTGTGAACTCAACTATTTTTTTCTCTTTATATTTCTATTATTAACATAAAATACAAACTTTTCTTTACCTATTTTTTTTCATATTTATTGTGGTAGCATTTGTATACAATGCTGAATCTGTTTTTGGGACATAACTTTATATCTACGCAAATATGGAGATCACAACATGCCTACCATCAAGCCCCAATAATTTTTCACATGGTCCATTAGTATCCCTCCTGTCTTTGTTCCCAACTTGTCCTTCAGGCAGCCCCAGCCTTTCCATTAAATTTCAAGAGTTTGTTTTTGCCTGTGCCTTTATTGTTCTTTTAAATTAATTAATTTTTTTTATTCCATACATGAGTGTAATTGGTATTAGGCTTCTTCCTTCTGATCTGTTTCACTTAGCATTATCCCTTCCAGTTCCACCATGTTATCAAAAATGGCAAATTTCATCTTTTTTTCTTTTTTCTTTTTTTTTTACATAGTTGTGTATTCTATGGTGGAGATATATATATAGATTAAGAAGATGTGATATATATATATCACATCTTCTTAATCTACTCATCTGGTAGGGGCCCATATATTATTTCCATATTCTGGCCATTGTAAATAGTGTTGCTGTGAACTGAGGAGTGCATATTATCACTTTGGGTTGGTGTTTTTGTACCCTTAAGGTAGATACCAAGGATTGTAATTGTTGGATCATATGGCGGATCTAATTTTAATATTTTGACAAACTGCCATACTGTTTTTCAGAGGGACTAGGCCAGTCTATATTGCGACCAGAAGTGTACAGAGTTCGTTTTTCTCTGCATCCGCACCAACACTTGTTATTTTTGGTCTTTTTGATATGGGCAATTCTGACAGGTGTTACATGATATTGCACTGTGGTTCTGATTTGCATTTTCCTGATAATATGTGATGATGAACATTTTTTCAAGTCCCTTTTGTCCTTTTATATCTCTTCTTTGGAAAAGTATCTATTTGACTCTACTGTATATTTTTGGATTGGGTTATTTGTTTTGTTTTCTGTTGTCAACTTGTATGAATTCTTTGCAGATTTTGGATACTAACCCCTTGTCAGATGTTTGACATACAAATGTTTCCTCCCATTTGGTAAGGCATCTTTTTGTCTTAATAATAGTTTCACTATGTAGAAACTTGAATTTTTTAAAATTAATAGTTGAATAAAAAAATGAGTTTTATTTTTGGTTTGCTTGTCATTGTAGTAAATTCCCAAAAATTCCATAAAGCTAATCTTGTGAAATGTTTGCCTATGTTTTCTTTTATGTATTTTATGGTAGCAGGCCTTATATTCATGTCTTTTTTCCACTTTAATGTTTGTGATTGGTGTGAGATAGTGGTCTAGCTTCATTCTTTTGAATGTGACTTTTGGATTTTCCCAATATCCCTTCTTGAGGAGAAAGACAGATACCAAGTTCAACAGATGACCATGGATGAGACACTTTGCTTACTTTGTGTCCTGCCTATCTTTTTCATTTGCACTAGCCCCTGCTTAGAAGTGAGAAGCAAAGTTAGGAAAACATATAGGAACCTGAAGTCATTGAGGTTTAGTTTCTATCAGATGGCAAAACAGGATTTCACCAAAGAAATTATGCTTGTTTGCTACAAAAATAAAAGAAGACTTTCTGAATTTCTAGCTTTATCTTCTACTGTACACGGTGTTTCATCATGTGGGAGAAAACCTGGATGCTAACAGATGTAGCTCACTCATATATACTCACCACCTGAGAATAGACTCTTCCTCCCTTTGACTCCCATACCCTTGTCCCCTCAGGTTGTTTGGAAAAGCCTCAGTGAGCTGTCTGGTTTTTGTTTTTGGTTTTTTTTTTTTAAATTTAAAAAACTGATTGCTCATATATATATTTTACATTGTTGTCTATCCTGAGGTTCTCCCACCACCTTGTCACCCATGAACCATTGTCTTAATCTCTTGTGCTCATTCCTCCCTTGATTTGACCCCCTTTTTAACTCTGTGCTTCAGTTCTGCTGACAGTTTTAAATTTTACTTGCTATTATTTTTTGTTGTTTTTTTCTTATATCCTGCACAAGGTGACATGATCTAGTATTTCTCTTTTTCTTTCTGACATTTCTGATAACATGATTCCTTCCATTCATGTTATCACAAATGCATCAAATTTGACCTTTTTGAATGCAGAATAGTATTCCATTGTGTACATTTACCACAACCTTCTGATTTGTTTGTTTTGGGGCATTTGGGTTGCTTCCATAATCTGCTATTATAAATAGTGCTGCAATAAACATCTGACTACAGGCGTCTTTTTGAATTAGTGTTTTTGTATTCTTTAGGTAGATTGCCAAATTGGGATTGGTGGATCAGAGGTAGTTCCATTTTCAGTAGCTTGAGGGTCCTCCACACCACTTTCCATAAGGGGGAACCTGTTTAACACCAGCAGCATAAAAGTGTTTCTTTTTCTCCATATCCATGCCAGCAATTGTTGTTGCCTATTTTTTTGATACAGACCACTCTTAGAGAGGTGAGGTGATATCTCATTGTGCTTTTGATTTGCATTTCCCTGGTTATAAGTGATGTTGACCATTTTTTCAGGAAGCTGTCTTGACCCACCTTCCTTTAGTCATGTTTCCATTGACAAGTTATAACTTCAGTAGAGCGAGATACTTTAATAGATCCAGCTTGACCCAATGCTGTGTGGCCCTGAAGCCAGGGTACTGTAACTAACAGGTCTCACTAGATCTATGTGCTTAGAGAATGAGGAGGAAGGCTTCCACTGCAGAAAAGAATGCTGTGACCAGAGGAGGAGGAGAAAGAAGAGAACTGACTGATACATGCTAAGCATCCTCTATCTGGATTGGGTATCCATCTGGTAGGTCCACAGTGATAAAGGTTTCCTTTAATGTCACTTTTGATATGATTTAGTTAAGTAAATCAAAGAACTAAAATAATTTGCAGGATACTATATGTTCTATGACCCATTGATTCAGAACTAGAAACTAAAAAAACAAAACAAAACAAAGAACCCCATATCAACACAGCCATTTCCTTATAAATTTGTAAACTTTGTAGCAGCATCACTAAGACTTGACTTATAGGCCAGTGAATAACCCCGGTGCTTTTTGCTCTCAAATCCCATTATACTCCTGCAGTGAACAAAGTGTTTTGTGCTATGTGAAAATTGGTTTATAGTATGTGTGTACCAATCATCAAGATTGTCAGAAATATTGGCCACTTTCCTTTAAGGTCCAGAGGGACTTAAAACTGAAAAGCATTTCTATGAAGACTTCATTTAGCTGCATAATTCTGAAATGATTCTAGCCAACTGTTTATTTATAGCTGCTTTTTCAGACAATAGTCTAGGAGTAATTTCTCCACATTTACTCTCTTTGCTTACTATATTCGTTCAGATGCAAAGAAATAATAATAATTAATTTGACTAAAGGATAAAATTTGGAGAACTTTGTCATTTTATTGCAGCATTTTTTATAGTAACCACAAATTGCAAACAACCTAAGTGCCCAAGGACAAATGATGATAAAGAAGATGTGGTATATATTCTCAATAAACTATTATTCAGTTCTTTTGAAAAGATGAAACCCTGTCATTTGCAACAACATGAATGGACCTAGAGAGTATTATGCATAGTGAAGTAAATTAAGGAAAGGCAAACACTGTATGATTCTATTCATATGTGATACATAGAGAAACCAAGTAAATGGATGAATTAAGCAAAAACATTTAGTCTGTAAGATCAATTAGTAGTGACCAGAAGGGAAGGGGATGGGTAAATTGTGTAAAAGGGGATAACTATATGAGGGAGGATAGAATTGGACTATTACTGGTGAACTTAATGTGGTATATACAGATGTTGACTTTCAATGATGCACACCTGAAACCTAGAAAATGTTACAATGCAATGTGTTACATCATTTTAAAAAATTAGAGAAATTTGTAATTTCTCTTACCCCTAATGCCCACTTCTGATAAGAAGGTAAATGGATAAGAAGTACAGATGGTCCCCAGAGTTTTTGCTTTTATGATAGTGTGAAAATGATATAGTCAGTAGAAATGGTACTTTGAATTTGATCTTTTCCTTGGTCAGTAATGTGCAGCAGGATATTATTTGTAATTTGCCAGTAAAGTGTTCATTTGTTCTGTATATGCATGTCCCCTTTGTCTTTCAGAGATAAATCATTATTTATTCACTCAAAAAAACTTATGAAACAACTATATGAGTAGAGTATTATATAATGAGGATGATAGAGCCTATATATGCTGGATAATTTGAATTAAATTTGGAGCCTGGCACAGTATTTTAATAAGAGAAACTTTGAATACCCTTCATTGAAGAAAAACATTTCTAACACTGAAGATAGAAAACTTCATGAGATGATACTATCCTGTTTATTAAATATTTTGAAATTCAGATTTCCCCTATTCAATTTCCTTTCTGATTTTTTGAGGTGTTTTTCTTTCCGCGCTTGTTAACTACTTTATATAACTTTGAATTGCTAAAACCTGCTGAAAATGAAATGTTTTTTAGCAATGCTGTTTGTGTTTAAAGTAGAAAATGGACTTTCGGCCTTCATTAAAATAGCCTTTATTTTATCTGCCCTAAACTTCCATAGTTAAATTTATTTCTGGTGTAGATAGAGGTATTGACTTACCATTTACTCAAATAAGTGGGTCTACTAATTACCTACAAATGACACATCAAGTAACCCCTAAAGTTTAAACACCTTTATGAAAAAAGTTTCCTTTTTTATTGTTTACGTTGGTCTCAGGATCCATTATTTAATTAAACAGTCATATTGTTTATACAACTAATGCAATTCAGTACAGATAAATAGGAAAAGGCACTCACCAGACCCAAGAATATACTTAAAGATGTATTGTTAGGGTGTTGCTAAATTCTTTGTTAGCACAGCACTTTTAAGTGTGCAAATACAATGCTTTTATTATTAGATCCAAATACCTGTGTATCTATTTCACAAAGCTTCATCACATATTCAGAGATTCCACATTTGCTACTTCATCATTCTTTTCCCTTTCAAAGGCAAACCTAAATGGGAGCAATTGTAGCAACGCAGAAATTATAAAATGAAAAACATAGGCATAATGGTGCTTTTTAGGACCATGATAAACAAAAAGTGTCAAATCACTTACCTCTTGATTTATTCTTGACCCTTTAGACCTAACTAATGGGATAGAGAATATACAATTAGTGCAGTAAGGGAAAATTTTATATTGAATACCCCAGTAACCATAGACACCAATGAGCATTTGTGACCCTAACTTACAGGGTTTATACATTTCAGATTGATCTCTGAAAGACAATAATAGTGTTGAAAAAAATCAGAAGATCACATTAAAAACTGTCAAATTATTAAATGGTTCTTTGCTTAACTGAATTGGACAATGCCAAATTCAGTATGTGTATGCTTAAAAGAATCAGTAGAAATTAATTTTTATATTTTGGATTTGCTGATTCATTCCAGCTCTCTTGAAAATGAGACCTATGATCACGTATTTATTTGTTACAATGGAGAATGTATGATATGGGTGAATTAGTTAAATCAATCAACCAGATTGGGCGAATTAGTTAAATCAACCAACCCTTTTGGAGGGAAAAAAATTGTTCAAGCTCTTGAACGTTGAGTCAACCAGACTGTGGATAACAGGTAATATTTTTATCACAAAATTGATCATTCACATTTCAGAACTTCACATAAACACTCTAAAGCTGCAGCTCCAAATTAGAGATTCTTTGAAAAGGTGGTAGCATTAACCACTATCATTTCAGTTTAAACTACTTCCCACTTAACATCATCCTGCAATATTCCTGATGGGCATTCTTTCATTCTGTACATTAAAATAGCCAGTGATAAAGAGCTGATTATCTTACCAGAGTATTCATTCCATTTCCCATGGTAGTGAGAACTAGAAAGTTCTACCTTGATTTGGTTTAAATTTGTCTGCTTATGCTTTTTTTTTTTTTTTTTTTCAGACTAAGTCTTGTTATTTTGCCCGTGGAACCTCAGGCTCTCGTTGCCCGGGGTACCACAGACTCAAGCAATCCCCAGCCTCAGCTTCCCAGGTAGCTGGGATTACAGGCGTGTGCCACCATGCCCAGCTATTTTTTTTGGAACTAGGTCTCACTACAGGCCCCAGGCGGGACTTGAACCGCGATCCCTAGCCCCTGCTGCTTCATAGGCTGAAGCTTACAGGCACGAGCCACCGTGCCCGGCCTGCTTATGCTTTCTACTTACTGGTTTTAGTTTGGTTTACAGGAATTATACTGGAAAACTAACATGTGTTTTTCATGACCATTTTGAAGTAAATTATGATTTTTGTCTTCTGTTAAAACCAATTTTCCTCAAGTTCACATGATTTGCCTACTAAAAGGCAGAGTTGTGTTTTCTCACCTTCAGAGGCTTTCATTTACTTGGTCTATAGTGGGTCCGAGAATTTCTATCTTTTAGTGTGCACAGACTGCTTGCAGCTGAATAGTTTTGTAAACTTGTTTTTTTTGTATATAGAATTTGTATCTAACAACTTTCAGTTTGTGCTCTATCCCTTGACTTCCAGGGTGGCAATATTTTTACTGGTATAAATTCACAAGAAACTTGTAGATCTCCTGTTACATTTAAAGAATTCACTCTAAAAGAAAAGAACCTTGCCCAGAGATTTTCCTTCCATAAATGCCAGTTGTTTTGGAGCTTGGAGGGATCTATGAGTCATACACTTAATCTCTCAAAAAAAAAAACAAAACAAAACAAAAAACCTTTCCTGTGACTGAATAGGTTGGCTTTTTAATCTTTCTGAAGTATTTGCGAAAGATTGACCAGCCACATTCCTGGATTTTTCTCTAGAACATTTTTTTTTCTGGCATGTTTTAACTACTGCATCTTTTGAAAACTGCATTAGCCGAGAACTTCACAAACTATCAAGTATTGATTTTGTTGTTTCTTATCTTTTTTTCTTTTGCATTTTACTATAAGCAAGGAAGAGTAAGGATACTTCTTCATTATTTTCCTTGGGAATTTCCTCAGCTATACGTGCTTCTCCCCCCCCCCCCACTTCCCCTTTTAGTAAGAGCATCTTAATTTTATTTGAGGGCACTGAGTTGCCCTGCTTCAAGCTATTTGGTCAGGATGAGATCAACTTCCTCCCACTCCCTGTTTTCCAGGAGTTTACAGGTGACTCATGACTGGACAAACATCACCTTCCAACTCTGTGGCCACTATGTGTGGTTCAGGAACAAGCTTGTGACCCAAGTAAATCAATGAATAAAACTCATATTCATTGTTTAAAACTAAAAGAGTGAATGAATGAGAAAGTCAAAGAAGAAAAAGGTAAACCAGAAAGAGTTGAGTCACTGAAATACTTGTAAAGACATTCAAGAAGTGACTTATTAATAGTATGAAGTTAATATTTAAATAAGGTTTCTGTTTTTTAAACTAATAACCAAAATACTTGAGCAAGATATTTTATTCACTTTAAGTAACTATAACTTCAGTCATGATTGATTGCCCCCAGCAGGCTCTGTATCTGTGTAAATAGGCAGCTTATTGATTTTGTTAAAAAAGAAAAGATGGGTAATCTCATTATTTTCTTTTTTACACCAAATATTTCCTTTTAGGGATTTTTCTCTCACTCAAGAAAATGCTGAATGAGTCAGGGTGTTAATCTGTTTTGCTCTAGTAAGTCCTATTTTCTTTTTATAGAGATGATTTTCAATGTGGCAATGATTGCCTGATTGGTAGTGAGCTATTTTTATTCATTTATTCGTTCAACAACTCTTTACCAGGTTTCAGATATGCAGCAAGCATTGTACTGGAGAGGGTGAGATTCAAAGTTGTCCCCTGGGCTAGAATGTAAGCTTCATAGAGCTCCTGACTAAGAGCCTGGTGCTACCAGGCATTCACTATTGGAGCACATTATCAGAAATTTGTACATAAGGATATGGATGTGTTTCTATATTAAATAAGTACTGCAGATTCCGAGGAGCCATGCTTCTCTTTCAGGTACTTCCTGTGACTCAATCCCCAGTTGAAAACTTGGGAATTTGGATTTCTTTCCCTTATGGTAGTTATCCTCATAATGCCTCCGTTTAATGCTATTTTTAATAGTTCACAATGAAATACTTAATTATAATTTGTATTGAAACAATTTTGAATAATAATTCTGGAAAGACACCCTGATATCACAATGGACCCACTGAGATCAATAGACCCACTGAGATCCTTATTACTGCCCTAGTTTCAGTGGCCTTGTATTTCTGGATGCTTTCTGTGCCATTGATGTCTACTTGTAACCATTAGGCAATTTTATTTCCAGAGAACTGTAAAATTAACCATTCACCCAATCTGGTATATAGCCACTCTCTTTATTCCTTCTTCCTTTCCCTCTTGGGTTCCTTCAAATCACTTATCACAATTTTAACTGCATAAATACTTATCTGCCTTCCTCTTCCTCCCCCTCACCCCCCACCCCTTACAACTCCAAGTTAAGGGAACATGCCTCTAGGATGTTATCTAGAACACTATTATCTCATACACAGTAGATTCTCAATAAGAATATACTAATAATTCATTGAGTATGCATTTTCAGTGGAGAACAAGAGAATATCTCTTTACTTTGAGGTTGGAATCAGACGGTTCAAACACTTTTTTTTTTTTTTACCTTGCTATGTCAACGGTCATTGATTTTCAAGATTAAGAGAGAAATGGTTATTGAATCCAAACCTCAAGAATATCCAGTTCAATCTTCCTGCTAAGTATGACCAACGGGCTTGGTGGAAACATCCTTATGACAGGAAACTCACGACCTCACTACTTCAGTTTGACTATCGGATGTTTGTTTATTTTTTTTCTTTCCCATTTCGCTTTCCTTTCCCACGCCTCCCAATCACTGTACTCTTTATCGTAACATTTTGCTACATTGGTTCCAGCTAAGGTGGGAGAACGCCTAGCTCAGGGTCTGAGAACCCCGGGCTGTGGGTGGCTGCGCCGTAGCTGAACTGTAGGATGAAGTCACGGCGCCGCGGTTCTGCTGGCTGGTCTGGCCTTCCAGGGTCGGGGTCCTCCTTCTCAAGTTCCTGCTTCTCCCCCAGGCCCGCGGCCGCGCGCAGAAGCTTCTCCGCCACCGCGCGGCCACCTGCGCGCAGCCCTCGCTGCCGGGGGTCGCTCCTCCCGCCTGCGAGCAGTGGCCTAGGGCGCCGCTTGCGCGGGTAGCCGCCCACCCCGCTCTCCCCTCCCTTCATCCCACTCCACCCCCGCCCCTCCGCCCCTCCTCTCTTTCGAGAGTCGCCCACACCTTCCGCGAGGAGTTTGGAGTCGCCCCACCGCAGCGCCACGACGGGCCCAGTGCTTGCGACGCAGGTGCTCGAGCCCCGCCGCTGCCGCCATCGCCACCTTCCGCTGGGGTGAGACGCCGGCATCGCCTTGGGACCCGCTCTTCTCTCCTCCACCCTGTAGTAACACCTCTTCCCACTCCCGGTAATCGAAGAGCGGGGCCCTGGGCGCGCGTGGTGGCGCGCAGCTCGCGGGTCACTTGGGGACCCACAGTCCCGGGCTGGCACGGCCCCCGGAGGGCTTAGAGTCCAGCGGGCTCGGGAGGCGCGGCGGGGAGGGCGAGGTCTCTGGGGCACCCCAGGACAGAAGCTCGGGCGGCTCCCTGGGCTCGGAGGACCCGGCCGCATCTCTGTGGGTACCCCGCCGAACCTGGGAGCACACCTGCCGGGCGCCCATGAAAGGACAGCCAACTTCTTTTCCAGGTCCCCTTGCTACTTTGGAAACTGAAGGGACTTCGACGCCAACCAGTAAGCCCTGGGGCGGGGAGGAAGGATTTGTGCTCCGTGGGGTGTGTGTGGGGGGTGGGGGTGGGGAGGGTTGAGATGTGAGCTTCTGTTTTCCACCCTTACCCCTCTCTCCCCAAACTAATAAAACCACAGGGCCCCATCCCAACCAAAACACTGATTTAATGGGATTTCTAGAAGAAAGAGAGCCAACCAACGAATCACTTTGGAAACCCTAGGTATGATGAGATTTTCTGAGAAACTTTATTGAGTTGCTATTTCTGGGACTAACTTTAGTAAACAAATGAAACTGGCTCTTGTAAGCCTCAGGGGGTTCCTTAAGTTGAGGGTGGTCTGTAGTGTTCTCTGTTAAGGTGCATTTCCAGAATATTAAAATAATTTGAAACAAATAATCTTTCATAGTTCTGTACTTGGAGTCAGAATATTTAGAATTTGATAATGAATTGCCATTTATTATTCATTTTGCTGTAATTGATAGCCTCTCTGGGCACCATTTTCCTTATCTATCACATTAATGGGTTTGTTTTAGATTCTGAGGGCCTGTTAATAATATCTAAGTTTCTCAACTTAAAAAGTATATAGTTCTTTCTTTAACATGTTACAAACATTGCTAGATTCATAATATGAAATTAAAAAATATATTAATCCTGGAATTTTGTTTTACATACCTTTATAACTTAATACTTTTAGGCATTTCCAACCAAAATTACAGAGTAAATATTTACAAAAGAGTTCAGCTTATTTAGAAATATTTAGATCATTTCTCATTCTACCTTATGTTCAACTACAAGTCAGCATTTACAACATATGACTTTAGCATAGTACTTACTCTTTCATCCCTACACATTTCGAGAAACTAAAAGTTGTTCTAGAGGAAAACAAATATTGTACCTTTTCTGTCAATTATTGCCCGTGAACAGTGTTTGTTACGTTTTAGCATAAAGTTGTGTGCAGAATAGTAAAAAAATGGTTTCAGACCACTTCAGAGCCTCTCTGAAATTAAACTCAATAGCAGAGATGCCAAATTTAGTAATACATTTTAGTTGTCTTGGAATGAATCCCAGAAAATAGCAGAGGTTAACTAAACAGATACACCAGAAATTAAGAATTGACACATACACACAAAGTTGTACAAGAAGTGAACTCTAAAGTGTCAGTGAACTTTTTATTTCCTTTTGAAAAAAAATCAAACACAACAAACAGCTGTTGGCTTGTTTAAGCAGACAGAAAATTTAGACTAGCTTTCGTTGTTACTTGTAGTCATTAGCAAGATAGTTTTAGAAATTCTCTGCCTTTTGGGTGATTTTGAGCTAAAATGAAATAATGTGCTTTGTATGCAGTATGGGGAAGTGGGATGATTTGAAGTACTCTTCTAGGAACATATCTAGATTTGTTTTCCAAGTCTCTTTGTCTTTGACCTGCAAATATCGATAATTAAGGCACTTGTTTTCCTCCTATTCTCTGGTAAAGTAGATGGACATCTCTGTTAAAACAGACACTCAAAGAGTTAAGCAAACTGGTAGTTGAATGGACAGGGAGTAGTAGAACTCAGATGCCCTGGCTCCTACTGACTTGTTGGAAAACTGAAAACACTGGAGCAATCTGCTTACTGTCCACAGCCAACTCATTCAGGGTTGGAGAGTGTCACTGCGCTTGGCAGGAAGTGAGTTCCTCTTTTGTAACACATGGCCTTACTCTCCCATGAATTTATCAAGAAAAAAACAATGATGTCTTCACACTCAGATCTGTATTATATAAGCAAATGGTTTGTGTTTGTGAACTGCGGTATCTCAGGGGCGGTCTTGGAAATGAAACTTTAAAATATCCAGGAAACAAAAGCAATTGTCTTGGCAGATAACTGTACTTGAATTTTTTTCATACTGAGAGCCAAACATACATACTAAAAAAGCATGCCCTGTGGAAATGAAAATGAAGAAAAGGACTTACAGTCTGCTCTCATTCTTAAGATTTTATATTACTTATAAATTCCACTTTTAATTAAGTCAGAAAGGCACAAATGTTCTACTGGCTAGATTTGGGGTATCAAAGTCAGTTAGCCTACTTAAAATATTTCTTCTAAGACACTTTTTTGATTCCAAAGTGATAGTCGGTTGTCTCTTCATTTACCTGGCCTTATCAAACTTTAATATTTTTATCACTTTGATAATATTTATTGGGAATACATAAAACACATAATGAATTATATCACAAAACATCATAACACATCATTATCAGGCAAATATCCCATTGTTCATGATGTAAGAAAGAGAACAGCTAACATCTAGAATCTTTTGCTTTCCTAGCTATAGCTTAGTTTTATCTTTATTTTTTGTATATGAAAGTTAGAGGCACTCTTTAATAGATTCTCTTGCTAACATGTTGGTGAGATCAAACCACTTCACTTTTAAAGAAAAATTTTCTAAAGTTGCCTAGATTCTGTGTTGTCACTTCTCTTCACTTTCTCTATTAAATCCATTCAGGGCCGTGGTGGCGCGTGCCTGTAATCCCAGCTACCCGGGAAACTGAGGCTGGGCATCACTTGAGGCTGTGGTACCCCAGGCAACGTGAGCCTGTGGTTCCTTGGGCAAAATAGTGAGACTTAGTCTCAAAAAAAAAAAAAAAATTAAATCCGTTCCTTCCAGTCTTTTATTTGCAGAACTCCATCGAAAACTGTTGTCATGTTCACCAATGCCATCACCCTTCCTAAATTCAGTACTCAGTTGTCATTGTTGCTCTTAGTTCTCTGGTTGGCAGCATTGTTGTGGTCACTCCGTGATCCTTGTAGTATTTACTTATTGCACCGTTACTCTGGATTTTCCTCTTTCATTACCTGCTCTTTCATTTGCTGATATCTCCTCTTCTCTCAGGGGTTTTAATCTTACGCATGAAATTCAATCCTTCAGAACTCTTCTTTCTATACTCTTTGATGATTTCATATAATCTTTATATTTGCATACTAATTATTCCAAAATTATAGCTCAAACTTTGAACTTTTTCCCTGAATTTCAGAGGTGTTTATCCAGCTACCTACTCAGCATTTCCATTTGTTAACATTACATCCAAATGGAACCTTCCTCTGGCCCAAACCTACTCATCTTCAAGCTTTTCAAGTTGCTCAGGCTCCAAACCTCAGCATCCTCTTTGATTTTTCCATACCCTCAGACCTCAGAAGTAGTATGTTGGCACATCTCCTTTATTCTATTTTCAAAATAAATCCAAAATATCATGTTTCTCATCAAGTCTGTAGCGTGCTCTCATCTCTTGCATGGATTACAACACAAGCTTCCTGGCTGGTCTTCTTAATTTTATCCTTTGCTTTTTTTGTTCTCAGAATGGCAACTAGGGTGCTCCTTTTTTTGACACCTGGCATGTCATCTCAGGTTTCTGCTCCCAGATCTCCAATGCCTTTCCAGTTCATACAGAGTGAAAATCGAAGTCTCTGGAATCATCGGTAAAGTCTTACCTGGTCTTTCTCCCCTTTTATTTATCTGCTCTCCTTTTCCGTTGTTCTCACTC
>PVHY01007401.1:33871-67752 GCA_004024945.1 Uropsilus gracilis
TTCCTTCCTTCCTTCCTTCCTTCCTTCCTTCCTTCCTTCCTTCCTTCCTTCTTTCCTCCCTTCCTCCTTCCTTCCCTTTCTCCCTTCCTTCCTTCCTCCCTTCCTCCCTTCTTCCCTCACTCCTTCCTTCTTTCCTTTTTTCTACCATAGTAAACATTGGTGATTCCTCATCTACAAATACCTTGGTGCACAGATAGAGGAGTTTCTTTAGAGTATAAACTACTAGTCAAATACAGGACTTGTAGATATCTGCTTTATTTGGTCACACTTCAATTATTGGTTCTAACAATTTGCCTTCCTACTTTGCTCATTTTTTTTTTGCCAAAACTTATATTATCAGAACATATATTCCCCCCCCATCTAGTAGACATATATTGTTATTTCACTATTGCTCATTTCTTTAAAAACTAGGCAGATTGAACCTGGTGCCTCTAACGATAATTAAGTTATGTTGTAGTAATGGTAATCAATAAATATCATTGACTTCATGCAACTAAAGATTATTTCCCATCCATACAAAGTTTCCTGTGGATTAAGGCAACTCTCAGGGAAACTGTCCTTAGTAACTTGGAGGTCTAGGCTTAGAATCACCATCTTTCCATATCTGTATAGTCTGGAACGTTCTCATAAATGTTATTCCTTTTATAGTCTGTCATTCGCTTTTTTTTTTTTTAGTACATAAATGTATTTGTGTGGCTAGCATTATTATCTAACTTCAGGACAGTTTTTCTCACTTCTAAGAGAAACCACATTGTCATTAACAATCACTCTTCACCCCCCCCTCCCCCTTTCCTGGAAAGCACTTATCTGCTTTCTTTTATGGATTTGCCTGCTCTGGACATTTCATATATGTTAAATCATGGGGCATTTCCTGATGGGATTCTTTGACTTAGCATAGTGTTTTCAGGGTTCATTCATGCTTTATGATGGAGCAATGCTTAATTCCTTTTTGTAGCCAAGTAATATTCCATTATATGAATATAATACTTTTTGTTTATTTTCATCAGCTGATGGACATTTGTGTAGTTTCTACTTTTTGGCTACTATGAATAATGCTGCTATGAACATTTATGCATAGTTTTTTTGTCTGTGCATGTGTTTTATTTTCTTGTGGATATATGCCTAGGAGTGGGAATTGCTGTGTCATATGGGGGCACTTTTAGTGCCTTAACACTTTTAGTCTCTTTTCCTTGAAGTATTATCTATTAATTTCCATTCTTCTTTTTGAAACATTATTTATTCATGTATTTTAATTTCTTCTAAGCTCTTCTTTATCTGTGTGAAGTGTCTTGATATGCTTTTTCCATTATCAGTTTAAAATATATTTTGCTTTTCATGGTATCATTTTGCTCTATGCTCAAAAATATTTTTGTTGATGCTCTAACATATGGTATTTGTGTAGTTGTATTTTAATAATGCTGTTTCTGCCTTTAAAACATGAGGATCAGAGAATATAGTCTCTATGATTTTAGTCCTTGGGATTTTTTAATAAACTTTATGTGTTTGATATGATTAGTTTTTGTAAATGTTCCATTAGCATTTGAAAATAATGCATAATCTGCAGTTTTGGTGAGCATCCATCAGTATATGTCAAATTCATTTAGGCTGTTCCAGTATCATTTGTTAGTGTTGTTACAGTCTTATATGTCAAGTATTTTGCTTGTTCCATTCATTCATTAGGGGAGTATGTTAAGATCTTCTACCATCTATATGACTTTCAACCATTTTTCCTTGTACTACTTTGAACATTCACTTTTTATATTTTGGAGTACATTATAATGTGTGTGCTATTTTGAGTTTTAACATATATACGCCCACATCTTAAATTATTATGTGTGCCTGCTGAATTGAAGTTTTTATTAACTTGGAGTGACTCAAGTTATATTTCTGCCTCTGTTGGGGTTTATTGGGAGAAATTATTTTAAAATATATATTTTATGTTCTATAACCTTTTTCAATAGTTCTGACTTATGGTTATCCTTATACTGCCGAATAGTTTCAATAGGAAAACTAAAATTTTCCCCTCTTGTAACCCTTTGGTCCATGTTGCTTACATGCTATGCTTTAGCATGAGATTAATATCACTATATTATTTTCTAGTGAATTTTAGTGTTTATAATAAACACTAATACAGAAATCAGTGTCCAGTTAGTTCCTTAAGCTTGGAAATTTAAAATCAATTTCAGAATTGGGAGCACTCTATATACTTTAATATAGACTCTGAAAATTTTGTGCCTATTTTCCCTGAATGAAAGCTAATGAGTCACTTTTTCATCCATAAAATAAGTAGGCTAGATTCTTCCACTTATAAGGTTTTATAATACCAAATGAAATCTCCCCAAAATGAACATGGTTCACTTTCACTTAGTATGGGAGAGTATTTCCACTCTGGCCATTGAAATCTTTAGGTAAGCCACTCAGCCGGGTTACCAGCTATGGCTCTGTGGGCAGCTATGAGACTGACTGAAGGGAGAAGAAAGGAGTTGTTGTCTGGTGGCCTGTGGACAGGCTTGAAGGATAGACATGCCTTTGAGAACTATTAAAAAATAGTTTTCTGGTGCTCTGTGTATCTCACTGAATCAAATCTGAGTACTAAGACATGCCAACAGAAATGACTGAACACTTTTAAGGGCAGCGTGGTGTTAATTTTGAAGTCTTCGACAGTTAGTGAGGGGAGAATCCAGAAACAGTAAAAGTTTATGAATGTTTATGTTTAAGTGTATCAACAGTGAATGAGAAAGACAAGGAGGAAGAGAGGAGGAAGGGGATGGGGGAAAGAGGAAGAGAAGCTGTACTCCTGGGCCAATGATTTCTATAAAGTTTATGGAAACGTATAAGTGTTTTATCTGTTTGTACTAGATAATAATTAAAGATTTGAGCCAAATAGATTCGCAGGAGCTTCTATAATGGCATTATAATAGGCTTTAAAAATGTGAACTCATGTTTAAGAACAGCTGCTAGCAAATCTTTGTTTTGTGAAGGCATATAACAACTTTGTTTTTCTCAGAATTATATTTTCTCATTTTGCTTTAACTAGCAGCTGTTATTTGGGTGTCTAAACCTTTGAAAATTAAGAAACTATAAACATGAGATAATCCAACAATTAGATTTCTGTAGGCACAAACAAAAGTTCTGAGTCAAATTGGTTAGTGTTTAAGAGATGAAAGAAAATAAATTATTTTCTTTATAACACACACTTTTCATTATAAAATGATAAAAACACATTATAAAATGTGTGTTTTCATTAAAACATACACTTATAATGTATGTGTGTCTGCATAGAAAGAAAATATATTGGCATAAACATAATAACTGCTCAGTAATTGTAGTTACTTTTGTAAAGTGATATTTCTTAGAAAGATGACATGCTTGTCACATTAGACCTCTCCAGTGATAGGTGGTAGTTCCCTAGTAATGTGGGTGACTTACTATAATAATACTATTCACAGGTTAGATTTGGGGAAGAAACCTTTTTGTACAAAACAAAGAGGATGAAAAAATGTTCTTTCTATAAAAAGCAGTCATCTGGGCAAGAGGTTTCTTTGTATTTACAAATCATTTTTCACATAGAGTTTCTCATGTCTTCACTAGTGCTTTCTGGCCTATCTTTGTTTTTACTGACCATAGATTCTCTGGGGATTTCTTTTATAATATTTATAATATTCTTCATATTTCTCCCTGTTCTTTAAATGGCAGTTAAATGTTAAATCTTCATTCCTCTGTGGAATCTGTTTTGACTTCCCTGAACTAGAAGAAATTGTTTATATTTTTTCCTAATTATCACTCTTCCTACGTAGTAGTATTTCAAGTCAAGCTATCATGGGTTGTCAAGCACCACCATTTCTGTACTGCTAAGAAAGCTAAACTCTGCATATTTAGCTTCTTTATAATACCTTCCTATTACTTAGAAGTTTGTTTTAAATCTTCTGAAACATCTTTTTGAATTATCTGATGAAATATTTTTTGTTAAAATCACTCTAAAGGAAAATGTAAATCAAAGAAACAACTGGGAATTCTTTTTCATGTTCAGTATCTGATTTTTAATTTATGTTTAGATATTTAAATTTCTTAATTGTCTATTTTATTAAATAATTTATAAAGTCAAACCAATGCATTCGTCTGACCATTCCTTCACACTTTTAATCACATCTCCAATAAGAGGGAAGGTGGATTATGCCACCTGTCACAACATTCCCTTCTCAGTGTTTTCATAACAACAAGGAGGTGGAAGGGCAGCTCCTCATGTCAGGGGCATTGTGTGACTGTTTCAGTGCATTTTGATTAAGTGGAATACCAGGGTAAGGTGTTCCTCACTACCTGTTCCTTCCCAAACCCAAACAACCACTTAGTTAAGTAAAAAGAGGTAGAAATGGAAGATATCAGGCCCCCTTATCCCAGCTCTCATCTTTGGGGTCATTTATACTTTTGATAGTGGCAGATGAACTGCGATTGGAACCAAGTGAAGAATTTTAAATGAAAGAACAATTATGGCAATATAATTGATGGCAAACTAAGAAAAACACCTGAATTTAACTCCAGAAAAAGTGCTACCAGAGAAAATAAAGTTACTACCAAAATTCTGAAACTGCCCATGAGGAAGGCTTGGAGAATGATTCTGCACTCACAGGTTCTCACAGCTTTATTTATTTTTTTTTGAGACTAGGTCTTGCTATTTTTGCCCATGGAACTACAGGCTCCCGTTTTCCAGGGTCCCACAGACTCAAGCAATCCCAGCTTCAGCTTCCCAGGTAGCTGGGATTACAGGTGCACGACATCACGCCCAACTATTACAAGTTCTCACAGCTTTAACTGATCCTGTCTGAGTCTTCTGGGCCAGGTGACCTGGGCTGACTTGGCAAGCATGCTACAGTCTTTCTGGCCCCATCAATAGCAAGAGCTCTTTGGTTCAACACAGAGTACACTCTAGTGTGTCATAGCTGTCCTTGAAACACTTCAGTTTGGGAATGTTTACTTCTCTGAATGGAGGGGAAGTGTATCACTTTAATGGTTGTTGGGGAGACTTAAGGAAACTGGGTTGGGTTTCTGGCTGCTGATGGGTGTTGACTCTAAGAACACCCACTTTTGTTTGACTGTTGTGAACAGCTCAATCAGGACTTCTGATAGCAACAGGAGCTTCCCTGGCTCAAGACCTTAGCGATCTCATTAACTTCCCAGCAGGGTTTCCATGAGGGCCTTTTGGCAAACCATTGAAAGGGGTTCAAGTGTTTGAAAGATCTGACATGTAGGAGTGGATATTTTGGTCCATAAAGAAAAAGGGATGCCAGTCTTCAGTATGAAGTAGGATCTCAGAAACAGTATGACCTCCAGAGCTTTCATCCTGGTAGATGTTTAAAACAATTCCGGTTTCTCTGAGTTCCCAGTGGTGGCAGGTTTGCTTCATCCTCTGCAAGAAGCTGAGGTTCATATTTGGTATCTTAAAATGTGAATAGTCAGGTGCCAGTTTCCTCTTTCATGTCATAGGGGGAGTTGTGCCCTACAAAGACTTGAGGTCCCCTTGGAGATTTCTTTGAGAAGTCCATGATTTACCTCTCTATTAAAATAAATAGCAGCACAACCACCTTCTGTAAGCCATCACTGGTGCAATATTCACCCCAACAACCAGCTACTCTTGGACTCCAAGATCTCCCCACCCCATACAGACTGTTCCAGTTTGCCCTATTATCAACTCAGGTTCCCCTGAGACAAGGGTGCCCAGAATTTCTAGATTTTCCTGGTCTCACTACCTTATGGGGAAAGCCCAAGATTCACCTGGCTTGGAAACAAGGTGACATTGGGGTGTGGATGGGAAAGAAGAACATCTAGTCTACTATGTGAATTAGTACAACTAGGCACCTGGGAGCCTCGAGTGCCCAGTATCTAATTTTTTAATGTCACTTTCAATTCAGTGTCATTATTTTTCAAAATAATACTGAACTGAAATGAGGTGAAAGAAAAAAAAAGACATTTTTACTTTAACACATATGTCTGCTTCTCTCTAGGAAGCAGGCTCTAAACAGTTAATTAGCATTTTTACTGTTCACCTACTATTGGTATGCAAACATCAGCTACTAGGTTTTTTTTTTAGCTCTTTTTAACTGTTCACCTGCTATTGGTATGCAAAAATCAACTATCAGCTTCTCTTAGCTTTCTTCCCCTCTTTCAGACCTAAAAAGAAAAACTTAGAAACACAGTTTAAACTTTAAACTAGTTTGCCTCAATTTACCCTCTTTTAAACTTTCATGGGTTCTTTTCACCATCCCCAGTCTTCTCACCAAAATCTCAGGTCAAAGCAAGACTCTCAGAGTGCAGACTAATTTATTTTTAATAAAGTGATTTCCTAATTACTACAAAAGAAATATGTAAGACTCCGATTACTTTAACATTGTCCAAAACCTTTCTCAACATTGTCCAAAGTCTTTTCCAAGATTGCTTAAAAATCCCCATTCTCTCAGTCCTGATCATCTCACCAATGTCCCATCAGTCAGAGTTCATCTCCAGATGCTCAAAGACATCTTCCTTTGGCGTGCTCCCACTCCTCCATGCCGTCTTCTCTTTGTCATCCTCCTCCAGGTAGTAGAAGAAACTTCATGGTACCAGACCCAGCAAAGTTCACTTTCTTTTCAGGCCTAACTTTTGCACGGCCTCTTCCAGGCACAAGTTAAACTGAGCAAAACAAATTCAGAGTTTAAATCTGCAAACTCTTAAACTGCCTTTAGCACAGATGCTGCTAGTCTGGGCCAGCCAAAGGTTGCAGGTCCCGGCCTTGGCCACATGGCCAAGCTCACATGGCTCACACAAATGGCAGAAACCAAACCACAATCTGAATCTCCATCCCATCGAATCTCTCTTTCTTGGTTTTAAACTTTTTTATATATCTTTTCTGTTTTCCCGCCTTCCAGAAACAGCTCTTGAATTATTACATTACAAAGAAAAACACCTGTTTTATTTCTTCCTTTCCCTTGTATCCTTCTGAAAGGAAATTTTAATTAAGGTCATTCTCACATTTTAGCATATCTTCCTTGAAATCTGCAATCTTAAACAGGAGACAATTAGGGAGGGAGAGGAGAGCCTCCTATCAATCAATATCATGTTCTGAATTGTCAAGCATATTTATGATATTGTCTTTCATAAAAGAATAGATAATTCATTTTGTAAGATTTATGCTGACTTTTTATTGATCTTACTATAAGAACTCAATATAAGATTTTCAGTTAAAACTCATGGCTCCCATTCTTCCTCAAATGGTTTTTAAATAGTTCACTGTCTGTAATATTGAAGGTTAAAATTGTAGTTAGGAAATTGTCATTAGGAAAGGGCCATGTTTGTATATATACAGACCATGACAATTAGATCACAGCTGCTACCAGGTCACTGGTAATTTTAGGATGACATTGATTTTTAACAAAGTTCCTGATGACAGAGGTGTTAAAATACTGTGGGTGTTAAAATAGAAGAAATAGAACACTACTCTCTTTCTTTATATTTCTTGGAATTCTACTAAAATTTCCCCTCTGTAGCTCTTAGGACTTTGTTACCAACCGTTTTCTCCAAAAACCCATAGCAATTTATTAATTAAAAAATGACTAATAATTTTGCTTGAAAATAACCTATGCGCATGGTTATAAATACCTATCATAGTGAAAATAATGCTTCTCTCCTCCTAACTTTCACTATGTTAGTTCTGACATGGGAATAACAACCTGAACCATTTCTCCTTTCAGGTCTTTCCTGCACTTCCTCTGTAATGCTAAATAATATGCTGCTATTGACGTTTACTTTTCTTTTCATCTGCTAAGGTTAAGTGAATACCATGGTAGAGGAGAATTTAGCTTATGAATTCCATCTTCTTGCTTGTTTCATTCACTACGGTCAGGTTGACAAGGTTGAGATATTTCACCCATTATCTTCCTACCATTTCTCCCTTATAATTATGCAACCCAAATTTTGACAGCTCCGCAGTGAGAATATTGTTAATAGTTTGTTTTGTATTTATAATTAAATCTTTCATTTTTGTTTATTGTTTATGTCAAGGTAGAAAAAAAAATCAATGAATACCACCAAAATTAATGCCTTTGTAAATATTATTCATGGCAGACTGAGAAAATCTTCTAGGATTACGTTTCAACAATATGACTCTTCAGCACCCAAAGGAGAATGTTTCCAGAATCAAGGTCAGGAGACTCCTTAGATACTTTAACTCTAGCATTTGCTCAAAATTATGCCATATTTTACTTTGCCTCATATTTAGGTCATATCTTTCTGTAAAAATTATCTCAATTTGCTAATTTTTTTTGATGGAGAGAAGATAAGTGGATCTTCTTCATTAAATTCTAAATGTCCAGCTTTGCACTCATTCTTTTTATTTTTTGGAATGTGACTTACTCTTCTTTATGAAGTTCATTGAACTCAAATTTTGGTTTGGACTACTGGCTTTAATTTTGAACTCTGAGTTCCTTTTCCCCCTTGTCTTACTACTTTTAGGGACACTATTCTTTGTAGATAACTGTTTTAATTCATTTGTTACTGAAAATATATTTGTTTGCTCTGATACATGATTAACTGGCTAATAGAATTTTAAGCTGTGAATGATTTTTCTATCAAGCATTACTAAATTATCTTCTAGTATTCAACATTTTGGGGGATGAAATATTTGTTTTCATCCTATTTTTCTCTGTTGGTTACTTTTTCTTCTCTGGAGACTTATATCTTTTTATTTCCTTTGCTTTTCTGAAATTTCTTACTTTATCTCCATTCCTCCTCTTTGGAATTTGGTAGAAAATTTTTCCCCCCTGCTTTCAATTTGAATACTGGTAACTTTTCTCTTATTATGTCATTGGTTATTTTTTGTTTATCTGGAGATTCTGTTGGTTTGATATGGACCTTGACTTCTTTTTTTAAATTACCTTTTTAAATTGAAGTAAACTTGCATTATGACATTTAAGTTTTAGATGTGCATTACTGAAAATCTGCATCTCTGTATACTGCATTAGTTCACTAATAAAAGTTCAGTTCTATTCTTCACCATAAAATTGACACTTTCCACACAATTAGTCTGTTATAGGGCAGAATAAGGGGCACCTAGGAGACTCCCAATTATGTTTGCTCTAAATGAGTTCTGCCATCCACTGCCATACTGTAAGGTATAAGACCTTCAATAGAAAAGAACTTTAATGCCACTAGGGTGCGCTAGAAAGAAGAGAAAGAATATAGTTAAAATAGTTTCCAATTAAACACCCAAAGTTACCCACTCCTTTATGGGTAAATGCCCAGCCAAATGGGATTGGCCCAAAGTAGGGCCACGGAGGCCCGAAAGCTTGCCACAAGTCTAAAATACCTTCTGATGGAGACCCATAGAAAGGGGCAGAAAAGGGTTGGGCAACTCTGGAAGAAAAGAACAAAAACAAAATATAAGTCAATATAAAGGCTGACATTGTCAGCCTCCTCATGGGTCTCTCACTTATATCTCTGTCTCTTTTAAGTGATTCTTCCTTGTCTCTCTGCTCCATGTGTCTCCTCCAGGTTTTCTTCTTCCCCATCTCTCTCTATGTCTTCTTCCCTTTTTAGCTTCACCTCCCTGCCCAGCTCTACGGTGGGGAAGGGAGGCTGCCTGTTTCTCTGGATATCACACTGTTACAATTTCTTAAAGTAAATAATGATTTCTTCTTGCCGTTTGCATTTTGAGAATCTTATATAGTAACTTGCATTTGACAAAATATTCACTTTATATTTAAATGGATTTATCCATTACAGATTTTAGATTACTTTGTAGGAAAGATGTCTACTGACTACATTGACTTAGAGGGACCCAGGTCTATGAGTCATATCTTATCCCTCGGCATTTTCAATATTTAACAAAGTCACATAACTGGAGTTGTATCAGGAATTAAAATATGTGAAGTGATATTTTCAAGATGACAAATACTTATACCGTGTGATAGAAGATTTATTTTAATTTAAAAAGTAATTTGAGTTTTAGTGATGACTTAATGGGAATAAAATAACCAACTTCTATCCTAAAAGAAGAAATAAAAAGAACCTACATAAAATGACAGGGTTACTAGAGACTGAGCTCAATTTATTTTCTTAGAAGTTTTAACACTTGAAAAAGCAATTGTTTCATTTATATTTAAATAAAACACTTAAATGTTATTTAAGTGAAATATAGATGGATGCTTCTCTATCAGAAAGTAAAAGGAAAAACGAGTGGCAGATGGAAGTCATTGAGTTTGTTCATCACAGCAGCATACTTGTTAGATTGCTTTTCTTACTCATAGGGTTTTCTATAAATGTAGAGCCTTTTAAAGATCATTGGAGCAAGTTGTAAATAATTTCCTGTCTGTTCAAGTTACTTACTCAACCACTAATTGAGACTATTCTGTGTATATTTAAGTAGAATTTGATGCACAAAATGGCACAAAGAATTCTCTGATAGAAGTCAAGCAGCCTGATATGTTAATTCACCATAATATGGTTTCTGTTTACAGTTTATAGTAATAATTAAAGAGTCTGTGCTTAATATGCTTATTGTGTTTGGTGTGTTATGCAAATTGAGTTGTCTGAACATCCATTGTCATAGATGCATCGTTTAGATCTGATTATGGATGAATCTTTATATGCTTTATAAAGATTTCCTCAACTGTTTCAACAAAGATATGCTATCCCTGTCAGCTATCAACACAGACTGATTACATTCTAGGGGATTGTTTGGCAACCTTGTCTCAAACTCCTCATACTTAGTATCTATCAGTGACTAATTTATGAGGGAACAATTATAGGATATTGCTTAAAGAGTATGCACTCCATTTATTTATTTGTGACACAGATTCCTAACCTGAGAGGTTTATATAAATTTTAGAGTTTGTTAACCCTTTGAAATTATAGCCTTACTATTAGGTGCATGTTCCTTCTCCTGACACTTAATATAGTGCTCTCAACAAATTCCATAATCCAAAAGTTGTAAGAATTGCAATTCTGAAATTTTAGTATCAAACCAGATTGTCAGAGAGTTGTATCTGGACATTAGAATGCCTCTTTCAAGTATTGCTTCCTCCCTACCCCCAGTTTTGTCTTGGTGTGAAGTCATCAGTCTGTTTTGAAGAATATCTTAAAAGAGTCACATATGTCTCACCATTTATTGATTGAGTCATTCATTTAATTGATCTATATAGAGCATTAGTAGTAATGGCAGGCTTCTGTATGGGAAGGATATGACCATGAGAGGGGAAAAAATTAAAAAAAAAAATCCCTTTCCACTGGAGATTACATTCCATTAATAACAAACAAGAAAAAAATAGCAAATCATATCCACATTAAGTGGTGCTAAATAACGAGAGAAAAATAAGCCAAAAAGCAGATATGGAACTGTACTGAGATTAGTAGACTGGTCAGGGACCACACCTGTAAGAAGGTGACTTGATCAAAGGGGGAGAACGTCAATTGATAAGAAAGTTACATTCAGGATTGGACTTTTACCTTGAGTAAGAAGAAAGTACTGCGTGTTTGGGGAGACATGATCTGACCAGTGTGTTCATGAGACCACTCTCATTGATGCATCCAGAATAGGTTGGATGAGGACGTGACGGTGCTCTGACTGTGACATCTTGTCTCCCCATTTATTGCCAGAATTGGTGGGACTGATCTGGCCAGCTAGGCAGGTGGCCCTTCCTCCCTGGTGGCTTCACATGTGGCCCTCCTGAAGCTGTGCTCCCTGGAGGATGATGACCTTGCCTGAATAGAGACAACTGTTCTTTAGTCAAGGGTGTGCAGATAGCTGTCCTCCTCTGCTAGAACTTATCAAAAGTAGATTGAATTGTGGACCAAGGACAGGTGCAGGGCAATCAGTGAAGAAGCTCTTCTGGCAGCCTACGGAAGAGACAAAAATGATTTTGGAGAGGTGTGGCAGAGAAGGGTTGAACTGTTACTGAATTTTGAAATTCTCTTGAGACTTTGGTATGGTCAGGATGTTCATATGGATTCCCTGTTATTTTATGAGTTAGGCACTGTCCTTAGTGCTTTTTATCCCTCTAGGTTGTTGGTTTTATTTTAACTATTCCATCAACTTGTAATTGAACAATTTGGTTATAAGAAAGCTAAAATTTTGGTTATAAGAATGGCTTATCCTTAGGAAATGAATTCAAACCAGCGGTGTTTTGTATATTAGATATTTTTAGCCACCCAACCCTTGGTTTTTCCCTTTGCTTGATTTTTTTCCCCCACACATTTATAATATTTCTCTCATTTTTACCTTAATTTGCATTTTTGTAAACCTTATGTTCTCTCCTGGTATAATTTAGAGTCTATATTAATATTTCTCCTTGAATGTATATAAGGTACCGCCTTTCCATCTCTGCAAGGTTGCATCTATGTTCTTTTTACATATGCAATTTTTTCTCTGTTAAATAAGTGCAAACCTTGGCTGCAAGAATTCAAACAGAATGATTTATGTTTTCTATGGAACATTAAATAACAAGAATGATTGCCTTATGAAAGGAAAAGCAACTGATCTGGGCACTTAATTAAGCATATCAGTTGCAATAACAGAGTCAAATCAGCTGTTGGATGGAATTATCAGTCACTAGCCAGTTCAACCAGAAGAGTTTAGGGATTTTTTTGGCTCTATGGCACATCCTAATTATGAAAATTGCCCTTGAATTTATTTTATGAGAAAAATTTATTAGATACAGATAGCATAAAAAATAGGGAGAAATATTGCACATATATGATATGATTTGATAATGAGGATGCTATGCTCTGAACCTATTATGTAAATCCTAAAGAAACGGATATTAATGTACAAAGAACCACAATTCTGAATGAAACCAGGTAACATGAAAAGGGAATTTATCAGATTACAATATGTTTATATTCATCTGCTTTCTTCCTAAGAGTAAGGCAACTTGTGAATAAATAAACACATTTTTCTGTTTTCTCATCACGTGGTGGCAGTTCTTAGCAATGACTGTTCTCACTTAATATTTTATAATCTTTGTAGTTAAGCCATGATTCCTATTTTAAAATAAAGTTTCTCAAAATCATAAGTAGCTCTGAAAAGCGTTATTGAGATGATCCATCAATGTGATCTGTAGATGAGGAATCTGAGGTCTATAGTGTTGAAGTCCCAGTCAGTCCTATAACTGGTTACTAAAAGCACCTATGTTGACACCAAAATCCCCTGATACCTATTTCAAAAATTTCATGTTACATTACCTTGAGTAATTTTCATGTAGTGAACTGAATCCCCAATTTGACATAATAAAAAATTATTGGAACATCAAAATCTTTACTGTTTTATTACAAATCTAAATCCAATATATTAAAATTATACTACCATTCCACTTCATGGCATTCTAATAAAATAATCTTATAAAATGATAGATTTCAAGTTCAGTGTAATTCATGGGAAGCTTATCTCTGGAATCACCTGCATTGTATCATTTGTATTAAGGCATGAGCCTTCTCTTGAATCACTGTGTCTCTCTTGTGTGAACATCACCTCACTTGAACTGTGGATTTCCAAAAGCATATTGGAAAATTTCCTCCTTGTTATTGGAAATAAATATACAGTCATTACTTACACTTTACTATTTGGTTTTGTAACATCATAATGAAGACAGATTCTTAAGAAAATGGGAGAAATTTAAAAACTGAGCCTGAAAAGCAATGAAGATAGTGATATTAATAATGTTAGATTGTGCTCATTTATCAACATTGTGAACACTTCATTTAATTAAAAATTCAACTTACCTTGTGACATCTGTCCTGGTCTGTCATGGCATAAAAGAACATTGAATGTTTTTTTTATTATATCACACACATGATATTTTAACTACATAAGATAGCATGTGCACAGGAACTAGTCTGTGACTGGCAGTTATACTTTAATGTGAGGCATGTCTCTGATATTGACCTAGATTATTATAAAGGATTAAATTTTAAAGCCATGCTTGTAATTCCTTTCCTTTTACACTTTCTTTGCATATAAATCAGTTTTATATGTGTATGTGTGTGTATATTTGTTTGAGATTTACTGTTTTTCAGGTGTATTTCTCCGAAGTAAGATGATTTCTCAAAAATTCTTTGTGGCTTTGTTACACTGGGGTAAGTTATTTACTTTGTAAATGTCTTTACGTAAGATACCGATTTCACCCTTAGACATGCTGTCTTTTTAACTGGCCAACAAAATTTTCCGTTTCTACTTAGGGATTTTTATGTTCATGATTAAAAATGCAAACTGAACTAACCGAACAGTAATTTTTACATGAAAATGAAAACCCTTTTAACTGCTCACAATCAGATGGGTACAGTTTAGCATACATATCATGTACAATTCATATCCATTTTTGCAAAAATATAACTCATATTGTTTCACTATTTTTGCCCTCATAAATAAGCAAAATATTGTTTCAATTTAACTTGTCAGACTGGCCACTTGTATTTCTTAGGTGATTTTCTAATTCACAATCTTTGACCATTTTGTTATTCTCTTATCTGATTTTTATTGATCCTACATAATTTTTAGAAATTTCTAAAATGCAGGGGCTGGGCATGGTGGCGTGTGCCTGTAAGCAACAGCATATGGAGTCGCGGAGGGGCCTGGGGATCGCAGTTCGAGTCCCACCCAGGGTAGCACAGCAAGACCTAGTCCCAAGAAATAGCTGGGCGTAGTGGTGCACGCCTGTAATCCTAGCTACCTGGGAAGCTGAGGCTGGGTATTGCTTGAGTCTGTGGTACCACAGGCAATGCGAGCCTGAGGTTCCATGGACAAAAATAGCAAGACCTAGTCTCAAAAAAAAAAAAAATAAATAAATTTCTAAAATGCAGTATTTAGCCCTGCATTAGTTAGGGTTCTTCAGAGAAACAGAACAAATAGAATTTCTATAGATACACATGTAGAAAGAGATTTAGTACAAAGAACTGGCTTACATGATTATGGAGGCTGAGGACCCGTGAGCTCTGTTGTTGGCATCTGAAGTCTGAAGAGAGCTGCTGGTCTATGTCTGAAAGATGACAGACTTGAGACCTAAGAAGACCTGATTCAGTTTGAGTTTGAAGGAGGAAAAGGATGCTTTTGATTAGAGTGTGTTACTTCTTTACTCAAGCTTTCTCTTGGAATCAGATTTCCGGGAGTTGGATGAGGCTCCATATGAGGGAGGAAATCTGCTTTATTTGGAATACTGATTCAAGTACAGAATGGTCTCACTTAAATGAGAGGTATGGGGAAAACAAACAAGTGGACAAGACAGATTTAAAACTATCAGAACTGAAGCATGGGGGAGGAGGGGGGCCTGCGGAATCGGGGTTGGAATGGACACAAAATATTAAGATAATGGTTCATGGATGATAAGATGGTGGGAGATCCCTGGGGTAGACAACAATGTAAAATAAGTAAAATAGAATAAAAATTAGGAAAAAAAAACCCCAAACCCCTAAATGTTAAATTCTTCCAGAAACACCCTCACAGACACACCCAGAATGATGTTTAAATAAAAATCTGAGCATACAATGGGCACAGTCAAGTTTAGACATGACATTAATCATCATAGGTTCCCAACAATTTTCCATGTTTTGTCATTTCCCCCCTCCCTGTTCATCATATACTTTTTAATATTATCTTCTTTCATAGCATGGAAATTTTATATAAACTTACTTATAGGTATATAGAAACAAGATATGTCATTTAAATATTTCAATTTTATTTAACAATATTAAGTTTCAAATATGTATATTATGATAGCCAAGACTTTAATTCTTTGTATCAAGGAACAGCTGAGGAATTCATTCTCAGATGGAAGGGAGAGGCCTCTTTATTTGCTATTCCCTGTTCTAATTCTGGTAAACAATGATACATGTAATGTTGTTAAGGGGATATTACAAAGGAATGGTGTATACCTAACAAGTTTTGACCTTGAATACCACCAGGAGAATGTTTCCAAAAATCAAAGGTCTATTAGCCCTTCCTTTTAAATGTTACAGGAAGATCCTCAAGAGAAGATAAACAGATGTGCTTTCAATGTCTTGTATTTACACACGACTGATAAATTTTAAGTGTATTATTATTGTCATTTGTCTTTTTTACTGTATTCTTAAAATATTCTGATTTTTTGAAATTCAAATAATATAGTTAAGTTGTGTTTTTGAAATTAACATCAGAGCATCTTTAACAATGCTCATTTTGTCTGACCATCGTTTGCTTGTGTCAGTTAGTTCTGGGCATCTTCTTGGCTTCTATACAATTTGTGGTGCTCATAAGAGTTTTCTGACCAATATTCAGGTGCACACTATCTTTCTCATTGTTGCCATCTATTACTTACAGAAAATGCCCAGAATAACTACACTATTACTGATTAAAAAAACAAATGAACAGTGCTCCAGGGACTATCAAACCATAACATTCTCATTTTCTCTTACAAGTCTAATTTTATTAGGCTTCCCCTGATGCTTCACATTGGTTTTCCAAACTGTCATTTGATTTGGTTTTGTGAATCAGAAGAAATCCCAAGATATTGTTACTATGATCACATATGCTGTCACGTGATAATTCGAGACTCCTTTCTTTTTAAAGCTTATTTGAAGGGAAAGAAATCTCGTTTGCAATCAAAGCATGTGAACAAAATAGAAGCATCTTTTAATTAAACTTATTTGATAATTACTCCATCTAAAATGTTCATTATTAGATTTTAAATTTCAAATACTTACTTGAGGATTTTAGACTAATTTTATTTCAGCAAACTGAATCTTCCACATGCACTTAGAAAGTATAATGCCCTTAAGTATTATCATTCCATATGAATGGTTTTACAAAACCAAAGAAATAGTTTATTCCCTATTTCTTTGAGGTGTTCTGATTTTAGAAACATTTTAGGAAGTTTGCAATCCAAAGGAACTCACTTCAATGAGGAGTTACTTTTGTTGATATTATTGGTGTTGATGTTATTGGTATGGGCAAAATAATATTAGTCATATTAATTATTTTTTACTTAATTTTTGTTCATGCTATATATTGAATTTATTTTTGTTTATAATTATAGAAAGGTTTAGAAACCAGACTACTAACAGTTATTGCTTATGTATTGTTGTATATTTTTACATGTATTACTTTTGTAATTTAAAGTGATACATGTATTGATTTTTCAAAAATTTTATTTTTTATGTTATTTTTACATTTAGTCTAATCCTTGAAAAAATTCTCATTCCATACAAATTCGTTCTCAGACTTATATTGCTGCATTTGTATATGAGGCAAAACAGCTATTGGATTAATTAATTTGGATGACTTGTAAAAGAAAAAGTTATGGATAATTATTTTATTTTCAAACTAAAAACAAGTGTTAACTTATGGGATATTTTTGGTTCAGGATTCAATATTTGTTTTAATTTTCATGTATCTAAAAAGTGGTAATGGTGCTTACTCAACAGTGGAAATTTCCTATAAGAAGCCTTCATCCATTTTTGAATAGTGCATTAGGGACCTGTCTCAGATGATGTCATAAAGTGAGAATTATGGATGAAGAAGAATAGCCAGCTATCTTGAGCACTGTTTCTAAAAGTGCTCATTGAAAGTAGCATTAACATTTCAGTGTGATTTTCCTTGAGATATATTAAAACAACACTCTACTTTTTAAAATGTAATTGCACATTCAGGTGTTTCCCATGTAGGATGGAATTTCAGTATAATAATTTTGGGGGGCAGGAAATGGAAATTGTTATGATCTTCCCATTAAAATAGAAATGAATGATATTAGATAAGAAAAATGAAGCTTACATTTTCAAAAAGGAATGCTGGAAGATGAAGTTACCTCTATAAATAAATGCATCCTTCAAATTATAACCTGGAAGTATATGCCATTCAGTGGAAACACAGAGCTCTGATGAGGCAGTGATTAAGCATTTGGAAAATTCTGTAACTTCTACTGAGTTCCACGTAGGTTAGACTTAGATACCTCCTTTTTTTTTGGTCTTCATCAAGATGATTATTCTGTATGTGTCTTTTTAATGTCCTGACAGAATTTGTCTATGTGATAACTGCATTTAATATGGCATATCCAATTATTCCCTGGACATTTAAGTTGTCTTGCATGCCACCAAATTCAACCTATGACATCTTGCCTGCTGGAATCTCAAAGAACATTTCGAATTTGAATGGACATTCTCAAGAAGTTGTTGGAGCTAAATTTAATGCAAGTTCTACCTACTTTGCTAATGTAACATCCCAAGCAACTTTCCATTGTTGTTTCTGGAATGAGGAAGATCAAAACTGCTCTGTACACGCAGACATTGAAAGGAAGACATTTGTTTCAACAGTAAATTCTTTAGTTTTCCAACAGATGGGTAAGTATATTAATGTTCCAAGTACAACTGTTACTTAGTACTCAACAAAATGTTTTCATTTTCTGTAACCTGTATTGAAATAGAGATCTTATGTATATGATTTTGAAAATATGTCATCATTTCATGTTAATTACACAATTAAGACTTATCATGTGATGGCACTATTCAGTCTCAAATTATTTTATATACCATGAAAATAAATGTAATGAGGGAACTCTTTTTCCTTTAAATATATGTCTTGGCCGGGCATGGTGGCTCGTGCCTGTAAGCTTCAGCCTATGTATCGGCAGGGGCTAGGGATCGCAGTTCGAGTCCTGCCTGGGGCCGTAGTGAGACCTAGTTCCAAAAAAATAGCTGGGCGTGGTGGTGTGCGCCTGAGGCTGAGGATTGCTTGAGTCTGTGGTACCCTGGGCAATGAGAGCCTGCGGTTCCACGGGCAAAATTAGCTAGACCTAATCTCAAATAAACAAACAAACAAATAAATAAAATAAAATAAAATAAAATAAAATATATGTCTTTTAGACTTCTAAATAGGCTCGACATAGAATATAAACTATTTAATAATGGTGGTGGAAACAGATAAATTTTAAAGCAGTTTTGGATAATATATTTGTTCAAGCAAGGAATCTCTGGTAAACTGTGTATCTATATCTATATCTTTTTTTTTTTTTTTTTTTTTTTTTTTTTTTTTTTTTTTTTTTTTTTTTTTTTTTTTTTTTTTTTTTTTGAGACTAGGTCTCGCTCTTTTGCCTGGGGAACAGGCTCACGTTGCCCAGGGTACCATGGATTCAAGTGATCCCCAGCCTCAGTTTCCCAGGTAGCTGGGATTACAGGCGAGTGCCACAGCACACAGCTATTTTTTGGGACTAGGTCTCCCTATGTTGCCCCAGGGGCCTCACTCCAAGTAGGCTGCAATTAAAGGCACACACCACCGTGCCTGGCGACAGTGTATATTTTAAATCAAGGAATTTTGGTTTGTTTAAATAATGCATACTGAAAGTAGCTAGTGTAGTGAAAAAGTCTGCATCTGGAAATCTAACTAAATAGAGTTAATTGACTTTGCCATATAAAGAGACATGTGTTAGGCCAATCACAATTTCTCAGCCTTAGCCTTATGGACATTCTGGGACAGATAATTCCCACCTAAAATTGGGGCCAGTTCTGTGCACTGTGGAATGTGCAATCTTCTACCCACTAATACCCGTAGTGGCAAAGGTTGTCACTTCTGACATCAGAGAGTATCTCCAGACTTTGTCAGATGTCCCCTGGATGGCAATTAGCACCAGTTATTGGATAGAAGCAACACTCCAATATGGTGTAATCATTTTAAGAATGGGGATAAAACTTAAATATGTTATAAAATCAATTTTAAAGCAAATTTATTTACTAGTAGTGTCTACTGTAGTCTGTAACTATTTAGTTTTGTTTCAAATTAAGCATTTTTTTAATTTGAAAGGAAATTTAACTTTCTAGTGATTAATTCACTTACTAAGAATGAACTAAGAAGTCAGCCTTGAAATTATTTTTTTAAAGAAGTGCTTTAGGCGTTAAAAGGAATGGTTATGATTATATAGGTTTTAGTTTTACATATAAATTAGGGCTAATAAGTAGTTACCTATAAGTAAGCTTAAATTTCTTGAGTAAAATTAATATGTTAGGTGGTGACTGAAAGGGCAGGGAGGAAGGAGGGAAAACAGAAATTAGGCTTACTAAAAGTAAAGAGAAGTTTATTTCTGTGCCCCTGGGCAAGCTTTGCACGGTGTCTGTGAAGCTGAGAGCACGCGATGGAGGTGGCTGTCTTTTATTAGGGAGGTAGGGCTTTGTTTGGGGTGGTGGGAAGAAAAAGGTGGCAGAAGTCGGTGGGATCATAGCTAGCAGGCTACTAGCGTTTTCTGATGGGTGAGATAAACAACTTATTTTTGCATTAGTGGGTGATGCTCAAGCTGGGTGATATTCACAAAGGACTCACTTAGCATATTAATGGGTGGGGATTCCAGCACCAAACGACCTTTCTGTGGCCACTGAGTGTTTCAGTTTATTGTTCTGTAAAGTAGGCTGTTTATTTCATAGGTCTCCTAATATCAAATCCATCAGCCTTGGGGAAATATGTTAGTGTTTCCTCAAGTTAGTTAACTGTTGAATTTAGTCATGATTTCTGTAGTTGTTATTCTTGTTGTTTAAATGATAGATCACCTATAGTTTATAATCAGATGAGTTTTTCAGTGTGCAGTGAAATATACTTGCATCAATTTTATTTGAGACCTCGATTATGATAATAACAAGAATTTAAGACATGTCATACTTCAAAATACAAATCACTGTGCCTTTAATGCTAAAGCAGACACAAAACTATCACTCCAAATTTGCTTATACCATGATGTTTAATGTTCTCTTTTTTCTTGGAAAGTGAGAATGAACTAAGATAGGTGAGTTTTGAGGTCTTTGACCTACTTATGTGATTCAGGATTTTAAAAAAAGTTTGAGAAGCAATAATTAAAAATAATTTCCTAATTTACAAAAAAGATACCAAGGGTCAATGGGACTAAGACTTGGAAAAACATACCACTAGTTAGAGCCTGCTCTTTTTCTCTCAGAATGGGTAGTGTAAGTTGTATTAGAACATAGATAAATTTAATTTAGGTCTTCTCTTTCACTGAGTTGTTCAGAATGTTTTTCAGTTTTAATGTAGTCTATTTTTAATTCAGGTGCAAACTGGAACATACAGTGCTGGATGAAAGAGGATTTGAAAGTATTCATCTGTTATATGGAATCATCATCTAAGAATCCTTTCAAGAATCATGACCCTGAGGTCCATCTTTTATATGGTCTGTAAGTACTAAATTAAATAAATGCATTTGGATATTTCTGTGACATGAGAATTTTTTTAATACAAGAGCTACCATATATAGAAGTGGGCTATGAAACCTCTTCCATCCCTATATTTTGTTTATATCTATACATTTCCTAGACGCATTGTGTGTGTGTGTGTGTGTGCATTTTTTTACAATGTTCTTCTCTATCAGGTTTCTTCTTTTCTCCTCCTGTGGACAAAGTACCAAGAGTGCATTATGAATGGGATATACTCTCAAGCATGAACTCTGAGAAGGCATATGATGTGATTGTCTGAGAATGAAGGGGGTGGAGGGAAGAATTACTGGGTGCAGTTACCTACGAGAATCTACACTGGGACAATGCTTTCAAAAATGGGGAGTAAAACAAGAAGGAGCCAGTTTCTTCTTTTTTCGTCAGGCTTCTAGTCTCCCTCCAGTGGCCCCTATTTTGCCACATAGCTTTCACACACACCCTTTTTACACTTACTTGAACTATAACTTCCTTGTAACTTAATGTCTTCCTGGATTAAAACTCAATACTTTATGCAAAAGGAGATGGATACTCTTACCCTGCCCCTTACATGAAGAGGTGCCATGTCCCAGTTCTTAATTGACATTTCTGGACTACATCACAAAACAGTCTCCGGGCAGTATTAATTTCTCCTCCCCTTCAGTCTTGGTTCCACCTAAATGAATGCTAAATTGGAAGGAGGAGATTGAGAAGAAATTAATTAATGCATTCAAATACAGTATAGTGGAAGAAAGTATACATAATTATCATTTTAATTTTTATTATTTCAAACTTTAAAAAATTTATTTTCCTATAGCTTTGGTCATTTTGTAGTTATTATTCCCCTTAGGTATGGTACTTCCATCAATAATGCACCCACATACAACTGCCCTGTTCCCCTGGTCTCCTTCCCCCCTCCAATTACTCCAACTCCCCTCTGCCTAAAAGTTATATATCAATGGCCAGCTCTCTGGTCTCTCTCTCTCTCTCTCTCTCTCTCTCTCTCTCTCTCTCTCTCTTTTGAAATGATATTCTTTTGCTGGTTGAGGACCTGTGCTCCTAAACCACAGCAGACCAGGCTGCTAAGATCTCCAGGAGTAACTGTGAGACAGATAGCAAGGCAGCACATATCAGAACTTCTTGTAGGACAGGTCTGTGGAGTGGTTCTCCAGACTCCTTGATTTTGGAGATTCCTCTAGTATAGGATCCTGTCCCATTTTCTACAGGTAAGACAGTCTCTTGGTTCTGGATTTCTGCATTCATACTCATTGTCCCATCCATTCTGATGACTATCACATGTCATTGCTTTTGAGTCTTATTAAAGTTCTGGTACTGGGAACCCAAATCCAAGCTGCAGTTGATGAAGTTCCCTGATAGGGACAGACTTCAGCAGGTGACTGGTCCAGTTTTTCTTGAATCCTTTCATAGTTTCCACTCTTAGCATGGGGCCTCAACATCTCTGAGGTTTTCCTTCCCCATTTGGAAAAGAAGTAAATCTCATTCACTCTGCACACCTCTAGTGCAGGGGTTTGCTTCCCCAGCTCATGGAATTGTTGCGTATGGAGCACTGTGATGGATTACGACACCAGTTATTCTCACATGGTTCTGAACATGGTTCTGAACATGGTCTCTTATGGTTCTGAACATGCATCATCCTTATTTTTGTACTGATTATCAGCTGTAGTTAATACTTGCCATTTATTTTAGAATATGAATTAAGTAGACTAATTAGACTTCCACTGCTGACACATATGGACATTGAGTGTCTCTGTGGTACTCATTTCCACTCTAAGCCTGGTCTCTGGGTGTTACTGTTGATGAGTCTGGAAGCCCATCCTTCTCTGTGCAGTTCTTACTGGGTTCAGTGTCTTAAATAGGAAGAGCTGATTGGTTGAGAACATGACAGTCTGTTAGCATTACATAATGATAATTTTCCAGCCAGGTGATGGGAAACCTATCGGAAATGTACACAAATGTCCACAGAAGAAATGACTGAACTATCAGTTATTAGAGTCCAAGAAAACTAGCTGAAGGAAGTAAAGGTAGAAAAATAAAAGTCATGCATCATATTAAAAGGATGGAAAAGAATGAAATCATTTTTCATCCATAGAAAATAATCCAGTAGGGAGAGAGAAACTGAAGGAATAGTAAAAAAGGGAATTCATTCAAAATATATGACAGAGGGGAAAGAATTGTATAAGTAAGTTCCATAACAGAGCTCAAATGGAGGCTTGGTCTTAATATGAAGCAAGCATACCTGATGCCAGTTCTCTGTTAATTTAAAATGCTTCCTACAATAATGTCATTTATACAATGCTCAGGAGACAGACATTAAAGGATCTATAAATGCTTGATATTTTTTAGGACTAAGGCAATAAATAAATTTTATCTTAGGATACTTAAAATTCTAACACAATTCAAATGGAGTGTTTATGGTAAGATTAGGGTTCATTTCTTTGATACTGTGTTTATATCTGAATGCTTATATATATATAGTCTGCACAGTTTCTAAAGAAATACATTCTGCACATTGATTTTTTTTTTTAGTATATCTATCACAGTCTTTTCTCCAAAAGGACTGCATGTTTTTACATGGCATCAATCTTGTCCCCACATTAATTTGAAGGAATGCATGTCTGCCTATGTTCACTGTAGTACTGTTCACAACAAACAAGTTATGGAAACAAATGCTCATTGACAGATGAGTGGATTAAGGAGATGTGGTATACCCACATGGATGGAATATTGCTCAGCTTTACAAAAATAAACTTTTGCTTTTTGCAACAACATGGATGCAACTAGAAGGGATAATGTCAGAGAGAAAAGATAATTTCCAGATGATGTCTTTAACACAGGGAATAGAGAGAAACAAAACAAAGGGTCAGACAAAACGAAACCAATAATAACCTGCAGAATTGAGGACACCAAACAGAGACCATGGAGAGCCAAGCATGAAGGGTATTCTATGAACTATGGTGGAGGAAAATGGGCACCTCGAGTTTGGGTGTGTTGTGGTTATATACATCTGAAAGAGGTGTTATCTTATTCATTGGAATCATATCCAATGTTACAAACCAATGTTGTCTTAAACAAATTAAAACTTTTTTTTCAAATGAAGGGAAAAAACAGTATTTTGGCAATGAGGCAGCACGGTATTCATGTAGAGAATGGGGATAACACAAGCAAAACAGGGATATGAGGCATTGGTACTCTCCACATGACTCCTACCCGAAAGTTGTCTCATTTTCACCAATGCTTTGATTCCCTAGGAGATCAAGAAGATTGAAAAAAAAAACAACAAAAAAAACAACACAAATAAATCAGGAATAACTGCTTCTGTGTCTGGGTTGCATGGTGGTGTTACATATGACTTGAATCTATAACCCTACTCTAAAGTTATTCAGCTAATCATAATTATTTTTAATGGGTCATCTTTTCATATGTAACTTTACAGACTAGATAAAATATTGCTTAATTTTCCCCCTAAAGTTTCTTTTTGTTTTGTTTTGGGTAAATAGCTTTATGAGTTTAATTAATTTCAATAAACAATATTTAAAGTATAAGTTTTATAATTGTTGGTATATGAAAGGACTTACAAATCACCATAATAAATAAAATGAATATTTTGTCAATCACAAAATTTCTTTTTACCCCTTTGTAAGCCCATTCTTATCCCTACCTGTGGTACCCCTCTCTTTTCTCTCACACAGTGACCCCAGATAATAGTTAACCTCCATTATTGTCTCCATAGGTTACTTTGCATTTTCTAGAATTTTGTGTAAGCTCAGTCATATAGTATTGTTTTTTACTTTTTGCAACCCCTCCTGTAGAGGACTTTCAGTTAGATTGCAGCAACGGAGCCTCTCTCCTGTGCTAGAACCCCCAACCCAGAAGCAGATCATCTAGGAATGGTTTAGTGCCAGGAGACCCACTAACTTCTGGTGTGTGAGCAGCAAGTGGGCAATGGCCTTTCCGACTGCTCCCCTGCCTCAGGACTAGTGGCTCTGTGCATTGGCCCCCAGTGTAGGGGTGTGGGGATATCTGGAAGGGGTGTGGTGGCTGGGGGGTAGTTGTCCATGTTAGGACAGGAAAGGGGTGTGAAGAGCAAGGAGGGCCTGCTACAGGTGGGTGGTGGTTGTGGGAGGGGGTAGGGCCCCGGAAAGTAGCAGGGACTTTTGAATGGTGGGGCATTTGAATAGTGGGATACCAGTTTGCTGAGACTATTGTGAGGGAAAATTGAGGTGTAGGAAGGAGGCTTTGAAGGGTATGTATGTGCGTGTGTGTGTGTGTGTGTGTGTGTGTGTGAAAGAATTCACCAGAGACAGAATGACAAACAGAAAAGAGATGGTGGACTAGAGGAGAGAGGTTCGCCCATCAGGAAGGACTTGGGGTCCCTTTTATAACTTGGTGGGTGCTTCATGATGGGGGAGTTAAACTGCATTTATTGCTATCTGCATCAGGTTTATGTGGACCTTCTGCATAGGTGTCCTGACAGGTTTTGTTTGCCAGGAGTCTGGGTAGCCACCTATTGGTCATGTGGACCCAAGGCTAAGGTCCCATGTTACCTCTGGTAGTTCCCCTTTCTTGTCTATTTTGTGTCTTTCAATGTTGTTCAGTTGAGCAAAGGGCAGAGACTGTTTGATTTTATTAAATGATACACTAGCAGAGACTCCCTGCACAGCCGTTTATTTAGCCTGGCAACACTCTGATTTAGAGACATTCAGTCATAATCCCAAAGATGGTCACTTGGCCCCATTGGCTCCTTAACCAAGCGCCACATAGTATTCTAGTTATGCTTTCACACAATCTGATTATTTTGGGGTTCATAAATGTTGGTATCTATTGGTAGTTTATTCACTTTCCTGTAAAGTGAAATATGAAGCACTGTGTAGTGCTTCATATAGTGTACTATAATTTATCCATTCACTTGCTGATAGATATTTGAGTTATCCAAAAATTTTGGTGATTACAAGTCAAGCTACCATAAGTCTCTATGCTTGTCTATATATTTCTACAAGGACATAGATTTTCATTTCTCTTGTATGAATACCCAGGAGTGGAATGCATAAATCATATGGTAGGTGTATGTTGAACAACTTAATTGCCAAAAGTTTTATGAAGTTGTACAAATTTATATTCCCACCATCAGTGTATTAAGATTTCCAAATCTGCTATCTTCCTTAATATTTTGATATGATTACTTTTTAAAAACATTTTTGCCATTTAAAATATAATCATATTTCATTGTGGTTTTAATTTAATTTAATTTGCGAGCTTCCTGAATGACTCAGCTTCTTTCTATGTTTTAAATAACATTTCTTATATCTTCTGTGGTAAAGGCACTATTGCATTCTTGATTTATTTTAAAAATTGGATTTTTTCTTTTATTACTGTTGAGTTTTTATTGTTGTTGGGATACAAGTCCCTTATGAGACAGATGACTGGCAAATATATTCTCTTAGGCTGTGACTTGTCTTTTTGTTCTCTTTAATAGTATCTTTTGAATAGCAGAAATTTTCCATCTTAATAAAATTTACTAATCTGTTTTTTTATGGAATGTGGTCTTTTCATGTTGTAGATAAGAAATTTTTACCTAGTCCAATGTCTCAATTCCCCCATCCCACCAGATAATCTCACTTATATGTGAAATACAGGGGAACCAAACAAAAGGTCAAGAAGTCAACACTTGAAAGCTGGCCATAAAACAGAAGCATATAACCAAAGAGGGAGGGAGAGGGGACAAAATAGGGAGTGATGAACATAAGGGAATATAGTAATGATTTATAGGTGATATGGTGGCATGAGAACAATGGGGGCTACAAATATCTGAGGAAACAATTTAATTAAAAAAGTTAAAAATCCCAAAACAGACGAATGGATGAAAAAGATGTGGCATATATACACAATGGAGAATTATTCATCAATTAAAAATGACAAATTTGATGAATTTATGGAAACATGGATGTACCTAGAAGAAATCATACTAGCAGAAATGAATTAGAAAGAAAAAGACAGAAACCAAATGGTTTCACTAATATATGGACAGCCAAATGAAAGTACACAACGGGAGCGTGGGGACCAGCTGAAGCGGTCAGGGAGGGGAGGTGATGGGTGACCTCCAGGGATTAAAATGATGTGAAATATATATAAATAAATTATTCAATTAAAAAAAGTTAAAAAAATTCCCACATTTTCTAGAAGTTACATTACTATCTTTATGTCTTACATTTGGATTGGTGCTTCATTGTGAATCAGATTTTGTATCTGGTATGAAATTTGTATTTAAGGTACTTTTGTTTGTTGATATTTCCTCTCGATATTCCATTGTTCCAACACAATTTATTGAGAATATCACTTTTTCTGCAGAATTGCTTTTGTACTTTTATAGGAAATTAGATACCCACTTAGGTGTTGGTCTCTATTCTGTTTAATCTTGTTTTCTATCTTTACACTAATGCTTCATTGGTGTGATCATTGTATTACTAGCTTATTAGTTTTAATTGTTTAACTTATTATTTTACTGGTTGTTTTAAGATTTTTAATATAGGTTTTTAACTTATACTCTGTTACTATTACACCACTTCATGTAGAATACAAGAGTATTACAGTTGCATGTTTACATATCTCTTTATTTCCCCCCAAGCTTGGTGCTAATGTCATATGTTATTACCTATGTTATAAATCCCATTCAGTTTATTATTTTTACTTTAAACAGTTAATAAATATTTACCCCTTTTATTGTTTTTTATTTGAAAAATTCATTTTATTGATTTGTCACATTTGTACATTAATTGATCCCTCCTCCCCTCTTCATATCCCCCCTCCATATCCCCCCTCCAGTCACTCCATCTCCCATTTTTCTGCGATTTATTGGTTGATTAAATTGATGTACAGTTTTTTGTTGCTTGGCCTGTTGTTCTCTTCCGATATCTGGTAATTTTTTTTTTGCATATATATGTATATTTATATTACATTAGTCCATTATTGTGAGTTAAATTTCATTTTTTTGGTGTGTGGAACTAGACTTTCATTTGTTATCATTTTCTTTTTACTTGAAGAATTTGCCTTAGTTTTTATAAAGCAGAGACTGATGGTGATGAATTATTTCAGTTTTGTTATGTCTACTTTATTTTCAAAGATATTTTAGGGTATGATTTTTTTCTCTCCCCTCAGTATTTCACTCTTGTTCACTGTTTTCTTGTTAAATTGCTTCTGACAGCTAATCTAATTTAGAAGTTTACCTCAATTTGGATTATGTGTACTGTGTCTTCATTATACCTAGTATGTATTTCATTATAACTATCACGTATATGTTAATATTTAACCCCCTTTTTTATAGACTTGAAGTGGTGGAAGAGCAACCTTTGGGTCCCCTGATAGGCAGTTTTCAGATTGTTCACTGTGACTGCCGTGCTGATGCCTGCTGTGAATGCCATGTGCCTGTGCCAGTAGCTAAAGTCAACCACACTCTCCTAATGTTCTTGAAAATCACATCTGCTGGAATAATTTTTCAGTCACCTTTAATGTCAGTTCAACCTATAAACTTCGGTAAGTTATACACAAAAAAGACAGTATTAAATCTGAACATCAGTCATGCAAACTGGTTAAAAATTACTTACAGATTTTCACTATCTTATCTGGCTTTGACCAAAGCTGCTTTGGTGGAAAATATAGGCCCAAGGAGTATTAAAGCAGCTTCTGTGGTGATTTGACAGTAATAGAGGTAGTTCTGTAACTTAAATTCTCTTTTGAAAACAGTTTGATTTCTGTAAATCTCAAATCTGTCCAATGGCTGTGTATTGCTTGGTTAACTATGCAAAACATTAAAAGCTCTTTAGCTTGAATTTTATTCCTTTAATAAATATTTCTCAGAAATTCAGATTTAAGAACTAGAGTAAGAGTGGTGAATGAAAGAAAGTTCCTGCATCATAGAGTAAGGACAAAAATTAGTGAATAGAGATAATAAAGTAAAAAAGTAAGAAAATCATTTTCTATGTAATTCTGATTCTAAGAAACTTTAAGTCTATTATTTATAGGTAATGCCTTATTTTTAGTGTATCAAATCCCCAAATTTCTTTAAATCAACCTGAATGATAATTAAATATATACAATATGTAACTTAATAATTTTGTTATTTTTTACTTATATTTCCTGGAACATTTACCCTTGCATCATTATTTCCTAGGTCACTAGAGACACTTTTCCAGGTCTCTGACAGAACTTTCCACACACAACTTCACATTTACTTTCTTCCTAAATTACTGGGGAGAACCTTGGGGTATACAGTGATGTAAATTATATATATATATGTGTGAGTGTGTGTATAATCAACAAAAAAGTTTAAAAAATTAAAAAATAAATTACTAGGGAGATACGATTTTTGAGTTTGCATATGACATTTTAACCTTAGAATAGTATTTTCAAATAATTTGTCATCTAGTAATATATTTGTGGTCTCCACAACATAATTGCAAATGAGCTATAGAGACTGTCTGCATATTTTTTAATCATTTAAAAATTTAAGTTTTATATGTTCTTTAACAAATCAGAATCTAACTACATATGTTGTTTAATGACAAAAAGAAGTCCAACTGGGAAAAAATTTTCCCACTGGGAAAAAATTTTTGCCCCCAGACAAGTAATAAGGGTCTGATAACAAAGACCCCCAAAAAACTCATACAACTCAACAAAACAAAGCAAAACACCCAGTCAAAAAATGGAGAGAACTAAAAAGACACTTCACCAAAGAGGAAATGCAGATGACCAATAGGTATATGAAAGAATGCTCCACATCACTAGTAATCAGGGAAGTGCAAATTAAAACCACACTGAGATACAGTCTTACAACCGTACGAATGGCCCACACACCCACGCACACACACACACACACACACACACACACACAAAAGCAGCTGACAACAATAAACGTTGGCGCGAATGTGGAGAAAAAGGAACTCTCTTACACTGCTGGTGGGAGTGCAAACTGGTCCAGTCACTATGGAAGACCGTGTGGAGGACCCTCAAACAATTGAAAGTGGAATTACCATTCAACTCAGCTATCCTACTATTGGGAATCTACCCAGAGGACATGAAAACACTAATTAAAAGGGACACCTGTACATGTGTGTTTATTGCAGTTCTGTTTACAATTGCCAAGATATGAAAACAACCCAAATGCCCCCAAACCGATGAATGGCTGAAAAAAATGTGGTATTTGTACACAATGGAATGCTATGCATCAATCAAGGACAAATGTGTCATTTGCAGCAAATGGATGGAGCTAGAAGTATTCATATTAGTAGAAATAAGCCAGAAAGAAAAAGAAATACAGGTTGATCTCACTTAAATGAAGGATAAACAAACAAATAGGGGAAAACAAACAAATGAACAATAAATATTAGAAACAACCAACAGAACTGAACCATAGAGTGAGAGAGGAGGAGGGGTAAGAAAATGGGGGAGGCAGAGGGGACAAAAGAATGAGATGATTAACAGGTGTTAAGGAAATGGGAAAATCCTGGGGTATACAATAATGTAATACATATATATATAAACACAAAATAAAAATTAAATTAATAAAAATGTTAAAAAAAATTAAAAAAATAAAAAAAAAGTTCATGTTTAATGAACTTTTAAAAATATCAGCAGCAAATATTTCAATGTTATTCTCTAATATGATTTTAATGTCTGTATAGATTTCCCTTATAGGGATGAAGCATTTATTCAAGCAGTTCTACTTTACAAGATGCTTATGGTACTTCCACAAATAATGTAAAAGTTTTATTGTAATTTTAAAACCACACACATATGTCTCCGCATACTTCTACATATACGTGCATATCCATACATAAACACAGCATATACATATGAGCTCAGAAGTCATTTACCAAGTGAACACTAGTATAAAATTCCATCCTCTTTTTTTGGTGACCAGATCAGGGTCTGCTAATGCTGTTTATTACATGTAAAAATGCATGCTGTGAGTTATTTGAGCAGCTTTATCTTCATTGTTGTCTTTCAGAATTAATAGATGTGCTGACTGTTACATGCCTATTTGCATGAATTTTTTCTTTTGTTTCTTTTTCATTTATTTTTAAAAATTGATTGAGCATGCACACACACACATATTACAGCATTGTCTACCCCAAGGTTCTCCCACCACCTTGTCACCCTTGAACATCTCTTGTGCCCAACTTTATCCCCTACCCCTCTTTTGCTCTATGCTTTTGTTCTGTTGGGAAGTGTCAGGTTAAATAAAATTAAGTAGGTATTTTATAGTATGAATTAGCAATTATCAACAAAACCTCATTTGTAGTTTTTTTCCACTTGAGAAAGAAATGAAGATATATGATTGCATTATTAAAGCACAAGTAATAGACCCAATATCCTAGTTCTATAGTTAGATTTTAATAAGATTACCTTTAAGCAATTGAAAGAATAATATAGACTCAAAGTTCATTTTGACTTCATCCTATAACTGTGAAGCTACTTGACTTAAACGCGCTCTTTTTTTCTTAAGTGAAGCCAGATCCACCATTCGGTTTGCACATGGAAATTACAGACACTGGCAATTTAAAGATTTCTTGGTCCAGTTTAATTTTGGCACCATTTCAACTTCAGTATGAAGTCAGATATTCAGAAAATTCTACAAGTATGAGAAAAGTGAGTATATTTTTGTGAATAAAATTAAAAATTCAGAAGCAATAAAAAATGAGATCTTCCAAGTCCCACTGACATTGCATGTCAAATGTGCATACTCTTCCACAGCAGATCAGTTATAATGAATATTATATCGTTGACATTTATTAAAGATCAGCCTTGGAAATAAATATTTGAACAGCATTTATACATTCCTGTAAAATGCTTTAAAATTTTTTGTTTGATGTACTTTCTCTTATATGTGCATACATGTTATATATGGACAAATATGACTAATTCCTCCAAAAATTATTGCCAAAAATTGTTCCTTTTCCAAAAAATTTGTTGATTAAATCTCTCAATCTCTCACCCTCTTCCTCTTATTCTCCCCACTACGCCCCCTCATTTACATACACACACAACTACCCCTAAATGGCAATAGTCTGTAGTCACAAAAATTTGTCATTTTTTTACAATCTCTATTAAAAAAATTTATTTTCTTACATTATTGTTCTCCCTTCAGGTGTTGTCACCATAGTTCTCCAACGGCCATAACACCTGTGAACTGTCACTAGAGTCCTGTATACTTTTCTTTCACCTCTTTTGATCATCATTTCAGGGGTTTTTTTTTTTTTTTTCATTTTCTCTGGCTTATGATTTTATATTTAAATTCTTTTGCTCTATATTTACATACAGTGCATTTTTTAAAAATTGATCAATGTTTGTATGTATTTATACTGTGAAGTGTGTTATCCTTTTTTCACTTTTCAGAAAGTATTTATTAAGCATCTACCAGATGCTAAGGATTGTTCTACTTGTTTCAGGTTTCGTTGGGATATAGAGCAGGATTATGAAGAGCTTGGGAGCGCTGGTGAGAGTAGGTGGGGTCTAATAATAAGTGAGGTGTGGAAAGATCTCACTGAGAGGTTGCATTTTCACAAAGATTATGAGAAAATGGTGATAGAGCTATCAACATGAACAGGGTTCCAAAGAGAGAAAACAACAATGCATAAGCTGTAGGTGGGTGGGAAACTGGCAGCCAGGGAAGTGGGTAAAGCAAGAGTAGTAGCGGATGAATCAAAGTGTGATTGAAAGGAAAAAGAAAGGCCATGAAAAACTTTGTGAGTCATATAAAGATTCATGTAAAGGTTCATAACTTTGTCAAACTAATAGTTCTGTAAAATAAAGATAAATACTGTCTTTTTAGATCTGGGTAACTTTTGTAAAGACTTCTGTTCATAAAGAGCAGGGTGGGACTCCCTTAGGGTATGTATGAAAAAACAGAGTTAAGGCTTCTCCAGACTTCAGCTCTGCATCTGTAATATGGAGATGATAGGATTTCAAATATAAGTGATTGATAGTGCTTCATGCAATTCTAATGTTTTTGCCATTTTCAGTCTATACCATGCCAAAATCTTCATTTTTAGCCTATGATATTCCAAAGATATTCCACAGTTCAATAGCTTTGGAGTATTACATCACTGGAAAACTGAAGTTATTTACTAAGCAATTCATGGTTGTTTTATATAGTTAGGACTTTTTGATATTTTCCCTTTGGTTTATAAACTAGAGTGAACTCTTGGTAAGCCAGAGCAAATTCTTGTTTAACTCTAGCTTGTCATAGGTTCAGGTTCTTAATATTATGTAGGCCCTCCTTTGATGCTTTCCTTTATTAGTGTGTATAGTTCTCTGTCCACTCTTGCATTTGTTTTCTACCACTTTGTGTTTTAGATGTCAGCAGTGCCTTGGAGTTTCCCACTGTCTTTAGCTATAGCTTTCAGATTTCAAACTGTCAGTTTCATTTTTATTCAGTTAAAACTATTTCTCTATTGTCTTGTGAGTTTTTTTTCCTTTAGACTCATAGGCTATTTAAAAATTTATTGACTAATTTGCAAACATTTGTTATTTGGTTTTTGATTTATGTCTAATTGCACTGTAGTCAGCTAAGCAACCTGTACAATTTCAGTTTTTTGAAATTAGTTGAGGTCTTCTTGTGATAGATTTTCCTAAAGGTTCCACATCAATGCTTTTAAATAATATTTGACAGGCTGATGAAATTGTCTCAGCTACCTCTC
>PVHY01007402.1:0-67626 GCA_004024945.1 Uropsilus gracilis
TGGAAACCTTTATTATCTTCCCTGAGACCTCTGTGATAAGTTGTGACAACTATCAAACTTAAGGCAGGTTAATCATAGGTGTCTCCTCATTCTTGAATAGCAAAATTACAAAAGTAAGCTGGCAGAAGTCTAGGGAGAATTTCTCATTGGTATGTTGCAATTATTATGTATTGCATTTATCATAATTCTTATAAACCATATTCTTTTAAAATTACTTATTTATCTCTCTTAATCTTTAAAGTCCCCATAGTTCTCCTACCACCATATCTCCCATGAACTGTCACCATATTCCTTTGTGTTCATCCCTTTCCTGTTTAGCCCTGTTTCTTTCCCCCTCCTTTGCTATATACCTCAGTTCTATGGTCAGCTTGCTAGTTTTGACTTTTCTTGACCTTTTACTTGGTTTCTTTATATTCCATATATAAGTGGTACTCTCTGGTATTTATCTTTTTCCTTCTAACCAATTTCAGCTAGCACAATCCCTTCCATCTCTATTCATGTTGCTGCAGATAGCACAAGTTTATGTTTTTTGATCACAGAGTAATATGTCATTGTGTAAGCATTCCACAACCATTTGATCTAGTATCTATTCTAGGGCATTTGGGTCATTTTCTTATCTTGGTTATTGTAAATAATGCCGCAATAAATATAGGAATTCAGTTTTTCTTTTAAAGTAAAAGCTTCTGTACAACAAAAAAGACAATAATTTAAACCATAGTCTAATAAAGGTGCACACACATCTTAGTTCAACTTACATATTTTTTTAAAGCTATATCCTCAGAAATAATTTCAACCACATTTATGGTACAGTTAAATATGTGACAAGCTGTCTTCCAATCACTTTGTACTTAAATTGCACCTAGTCCTCATACTAACCTGGGTAATTAAGAATTACAGGTGTACCCTTATAAGGGATAACAGTGATGATAGTTAGAAATAAAATAGTTTGTTAAATGTACAGAAATAATAAGTGACTCCCCAAGGTCATGCAGATAGTAACTGAGATGTGATTTGAACCTTCCTTTTCTTTCTCCATTGCCTACACACATAATCCAATCTCTGCAAGATCTCATTCTCCATTTCACTGACAATGAAGTAGACAATTTTATTAGTTGTATGATGAATGTCTAGGGCAGCATTATGGATTGTCTGATTTGATGCCCATTCTACACCAATTCTAAGGTCTCTCCCTATATTACAAAGCATTGCAATTCAGAAAATATATACCCTTTAAGACTCCCTTGCAGCTAGTATTTAATTGTATTCAGTTTTTAAAGACTGAGCATGTGTGGAAATGAATTGCAGCAAAGTCATTCAGTTCTGTGCTTGCAACTCTGGTCTTTTGCATCACAACTACTTGAGCAGTGGTTTGGCAGCAGTAAGATTTCCTCTAGAATATTCATGTGATGTAGATGAGAAATTCTGTAACTACCTACTACCCTGTAGTAAATTTTTTCTGCCTTTTTTTCTGCATTACTTGTGAACATTTCTACATTTCTTGTGAACAAGAAGCCCTGATTAATACAGAAGACTTCAGATCTATAAAGAGATATGAGTTCAAGGTTTTATTTGACGCCTTATATTCCTCCAGTGCTGTAAGGTTGAGCTAGAGACAATCTATTCATCCAATAATAGAAAATTTGACTATCACATCCAATGCCAATTAAGGATTTTCTTAAGATATAGGAGAAGAAAGAGACAAAAGTGATTCATATATTTCCTTAAGCCAGTTTTTTAAAGAGATCTTCTCTCTTCCCTTGCTGAGTTAGCTATCTCACAAAAATTCTTGCAGTTTTGGAAGATAATACTTTTCTTGTGAGAAAGAGTAGACTCTGTTGTAAGAAAACCTTATTGTCTGTGATTGACTGTCCTTAATTCTTACTCTCCTGGATTCTAGCACATTGTCTATGGCTTAGGTTTTGATGTTTTTGTTTTTTTACCAAAGCATTAGAGCAAGCTTGGTTCAGTCATCTCCTGGTTCAGTTGCTTTAACGGTACCTTAATAGCTTAAAACCCTAAACTAGATGAAGAAGTTGAAGTAAAATTCTTTAAATTGTGTTGTGCCCAACAAAATCCTTCTCTCTCCATTCAGGAGTTTCTTCATAGGATGGCCTTGAGCCTTTAAGAACTTCCTTCTGAAGTTCATTCACAGCTGCTAGGAGAAGAGAGTGATTATTTAATGGCCTTCATGTAAAATCAGAGTGTAATGATTCTAAAATATTGTTCAGTATAGAACCTTCTCTACTCTAATAAGAAATGAAGAATCACGTCAGTCCCGAACCCATAACCGTTGAGACAATTTTTCAAACCTCAAGACCTTTCAGGGCAATCCTCTGTTATAATCAGAACAATACTTAATTTTGGTAATGATGACTTTGAGTTACTTTCACAACCGTTAAGTTATCCAACATAAAAATTTAATCGTAGAATACCTATGATGTGCAAACAAAGCTAGGGAAAATTAAAATTGTTTCGGGAAGAGTCCCAGGAATATGTTTTAATGCTATATAAGGGGACTGAGTTTGGGTCATTCAAAAGGGTAAATGTAATATATCCCACATACTGCCAATCCTAAGAGAAGCAAATCCATACTTGACTGTATGTTCTCATAAGAAAGCAAGTTACTGATTAATAAACATGAATATTATCTACTTACCCATTCTGGATTATCTGTGTCTACAGAGTCTAAGTAAGTTTTTAATTGACAGTTTTAATCATGATTGAATAATTCACTGACTAATCCACATATTTGGAAACTTTTGAGAGGCTAATTATCCTCATTTCCTAGTTATTTTTTTTAATATATACCTGACATTAAAATTAAGTTTATCTTCTAAAAAAAGTAAAAGTTCAACCTCACTAAGCCTGGTATTTATTATTTGATGAAATAAGCCTTCAGATATTAACTTGAAGGAGAAATCTCTGGGGCACCTCTGCCTTTTGGATATGGATTAGCTTCATTTGCTCTTGGCTTTTCAACTTATCTATTGTGTGTATAAATAGCAGTGACTGGATTTTTAATTTCTTCCATCATGATTTTTACTTAATTACATTTTTTTCACTTCAGCAAGATTAACATTTTTAGTCTTTAGTATCACACTAAGTAATACACATTCATCTTTAAAACTTTCTCCATAGTAAGATAATTAATGTTTTGTATATTTATTCAGCAAATATTAACTGAGTGTGTTGTGCCAGTGCTAGACACTGGGTTACAGTAATGGAAAAAAAGAAACAGTCTTTCTGGAATCCTGCTGGAAAGTTATAATAATAATTCACACTTGTGTAGTTCATTCTGGGTGCCAAGTAATGTCCTAAATATTAACTCTTTACAAAACCCTTTTGAAATAAAAACTGAGATACAGAGAATGTAATCAATTTTTCTAAAGTCAAAAGTAGAACTTCTTAAGCTCTCTGCATCTGTTTCTATCTCAAAAGGACTTGGTAAAGGTTTAATATTTAGAACATTATAATTAGTGTCAAAACAAGAATGCAAAGCCTAGCAGCACTGTTATATTGCTCATTACCATTGAACATACTGTATATTTGTGTTTCTGTTTTGCAGAAAGTTTTTTCATTGTCATGTACACCATAATTCAGCAGGAGAGTTTATTGATTGAATGGTTAAATTGCTAATGGTAATAATAAAAAATGTTTTAAATTTCTATTCCAGAGGACCTGAGTTCTTTCTCACTTCACTAACACCTGTTAACCATCCTGATCTTTTGTGTTCTCCACCTCCCCCACCTTCTTCCCCCTCCTTCTCTCTCACTCCATTGTTCAGTCCCATTGGTTGTTTTTATTTTTTCTTGTTCACTTGTTTGTCTTTCCCTATATCCATCATATAAGTGAGACCATTTTGTATTTCTTTTTCTTTTTGACTTATATCTGCTAATATGAGTCTTTCTACTTCTATCCATGTTGCTGCGAATGACATCTGTTTTTGTCTTCCTTGATTGATGCATAGTAATCTATCGTGTATATGTACCACATTTTTTTTAGCCAATCGTCTGTTTGGGGGCATTTGGTTTGTTTCCATATCTTGGCAATTGTAAGAAGAGCTGCAATGAACATACGCGTGTCCTTTTGAATTAATGTTTTCATGTCCTCTGGGTAGATTGCTGGGTAAAATGGTAAGTCTACTTTCACTTGTTTGAGGGTTCTCCACACAGTCTTCCACAGCAAAAAAATAAACAAAACAAAAAGAAACCCAACCAACTGGGAGAAAATTTTTGCCTTCCAGACAAGTGACAAGGGTCTGATAACAAAGATCCACAAAGAGCTCCTACAGCTCAACAAAAACAAAGCAATAAGCCCAGTCAAAAAATGGGGAGATCTAAAAGACACTTCACCAAAGAGGAGCTAGAGATGGCTAATAGGAATATGAAAAAAATCCTCCACATCACTAATAATCAGGGAAATGCAAATTGAAACCATACTGAGATACCATCTTACACCAGTAAGAATGGCCCACATAAATAAAATGGACAACAACAAATGTTGGCAAGAATATGGAGAAAAAGGAACTCTCTTACACTGCTGGTGGGAGTGCAAACTGGTTCTATTTTATTTTTTAAATAAACTTTAACATATTAGCAATAGATGACAACATACAATCCCAAGCCTTTTAAAATTATTTTTAGTAATTTTCCTAAATCTTAGACTTTACAGTCTAAAGAATAAATTATAATATGTGTCAATCATTTAGTAAGTACCTAATAAAGTTCTAGACAGTGCTCAAATACTGTGTTATTTCATAAATCTTTATAAAAAGTTATGTGCAGCAAATACTATCCCCATTTTATTTAACTGAGGAAAATTTTATAATCTTTGCTTGAAGTCACTTAGAGGGAACAAGTCAAAAATTACACTCAGATTTTTCTAGTTAACATACCCTTCATTTCCCTCCTATGTCAAAATGTACTTTTTCCTTGTACTTATAGCTTCTTTCACCCAGGAAATGTGAACAATGTCTTTCTTCAGTATAGAATCTCTAGTAAGAAAACGATTTTCAGGCCTACATACTATTTGTGGTATATTTTAGCAAGAGAGAACGTTATGAGGGGAGGGGTGGGAAGAGCTTGCTAAGTTTTCCTGTGTAGTTAATAATTATAAGCACAAGAGTTAATATTCTTTACATATGGTTACAGTAATATGGTTACATTATATGCTTTTGTTAAGTTCTGTGCCCAAGAGAAGAGAACCCATCTTACAGGATGTTATGGCGATTAAACACATTGTAAAAGATTTTGACCAATACTTGCACATACGAAGCACTCAGTTGCTACCCACTATTATTATTTGGTTATAATTTTATTCTATTATTTGTGTGTCATTCATTCAGTCACCACATACTGAAATTCCAGTGCTCTAGCCACCCAAATCTTAAATATTATAGACATTACATTTTGTCATTCTTTTTATTTTTTGAGATTTTTTTCCCTTTGTTTGCCGAATGCTTAATAGTTTAGAGATTACTTAGCAATTATGAATATTTACTCTACCCCAAAAACTATTTAAAGCATTTTCCAAATATTAACTCTTTTAATCCTCACAAAGCTGTATGAGAAAAACTGTTAGTGTAGATTTGATCAGGACATTAGTCACAAGTATTATGGCTAAGGGATTTATTGAAGGAATTAAATCTTATATAATTGTGGGAGATGATAGAACATGAAGGTCCGGAAGAGGAAATTGAAAATTCAGGGGAGCCACCAACCAGTTGATTGGAGATGCCAGGTATGACCAGCTGCCAAAGGGTCAACTCCCAGAGAGGTCTGTGGGAAGCTGTCACCCCTCTGTAGCTTCTGTCTCTGGACCTTCAGTCAAGTGCACACTGGCAGGCCTGGGCCAACCATCAGTTGTGCTTCAGGAAGAACTGCTGGCTGGACAGGAGTTGAGGCTGAAACCTGGATATCTCTGCATCTGCCAGTGATCATATCTGACCAAAGTGACATCCAGAGATTAAATGCTCTGTTATTCTATCTATATATCTCCTTTTGATGTCCTTTAATCTAAAAAGGAGATTAATACATAGCCATTCAAGAGGGTGGGTTCTGGAAATTGTAACTGAATAGGTCAGCTCTATCCAGCATATTGGCAAGAACTATTATCTATTATTTTTGCACATGAGGAAATAGAGGCACAAAGTCTCACAACTAGTGAGTAGAATGATCAGGACTTATGCAGTGTGACACCATATTGCAAGCTCTTAACCCTTTGCTCTCCCATGTCTGTAATAAAACAGGGTTCTGTAGAAAACTGCAGTGAGTTTCTCTTGTTTTAAATGTCTTTGTTTTATTTTAATCAAAGAAAATTTATCACCTAGTAGTTATATAAATAGTAGGCAATTTGTTCATTCTATCCTGCTGTTGTCAATACCCCTAACTTACTTGGTTTTGCTTATGGATAATATGCTTTGATTTTTAAGATTTTTTTTTCTGAATCAATTCTTGATAGTTACCTTCCAAATAGTTTGATTTTTAAATACTTTGTCTTTTAGCAGATACATGTTGCATTATTTAAATTTATGTTTTTGTGTGTATTTTTCCATTATGAATGCACGAATGCTCCATATTTCCACACATACTGTAACACTTTAAGCCAGATTTATGTTTTTTCTTTATGCCACCACCAAAGTGTACAGATGTTGGGAAACATTTTATTTAACAGCATATCTTCCAAATGTAAAGGGAATTTCATTTGAATGACTGGAAACATTTTATGTATGTATTACAAAGCTATCAGTTTCAATTCTACTGGGTTTTATTATAGCTATCCCTTGGGGGAAAAAAACTCATCTGAGAACAAAGTAGAGTGAATATTTTTGTACTGAATCTCAGCATTTTCCCAACATTAACAAAAATGCTCCTTTCCGCCTGCTTTTTTTCTACGAATGTTAGCATTCACCATAATATTTTTAAATGTTTAATTTTTAATCAACATAAATTGTTCTTGGATTATGATCTTACAGCTAGAGTTAGAGTACTTTAGGACACTAGGAAAATAAATATGACCTGAATTTGTTGCATTAAAAAATGAAATATCTATGATGATCTCCACAGGAAGGTTCCATTCTAAATCACACTTAGAATATCTGATTTTGATGTGTCAAGGAAGCAGGCTTCAACATGGTCTTGGGACCCTGTGTAGTACATTTATGAAAGTTAGGTACAAGCAGGTGTGTTTGGGGGAGGATCCAAATGGTCCCTTTTACTTGTTATTTAATCAAAATGACTTACTTAAATGTTTCAATGCTTTTGTATATATTGTGACAATAGTAAATTTAATAAAGTGAAAAATTAAAGTAGATGAAAATTCAAACATTTCAAAATAATTTAGCTTCAAGCTCTTTTTGTAAATGTGGTTTTTAATGATTGCTTCAGATATCAATAAAGATTGATTATCATAAAAAGCTAATCAAAAATACTTTCTGTACTTTTTTTATATGATGAGAAATATGATGTGAGGATTAATTATTAAGGAGGAAGGACAGTTGATCTCATTTTGCCTAAAGTGGGAGATAATTTTGCTTCAAGGTACTATTCCTTTAGAACAGAGGTAAATGAAATAAAGTAATAGCAGTGAGAAAATATGTTCTAAATAAATACTTTGTACCAGACACTCATAATGACACTAAAAAGTAGCTTTTATTGTCCCTATTTAGATTTGGAAAGACTGGTACCTAGCTAGTGAAGTGCAAAGAAAGAGTATGAACTCTGTGACTGATTTCCTGAGCTCATAGTTTGAGCCTCAATGTTGTCCATTGAGTTTAATAATCCAAATGGGCCAGTTCCTTCACTGCCTCTTATATCCATGTCCTACACGAAGTGACTCTTCAGCTTCTCACATTCAAAGAGTTAAGTGTTTACCTTCTCCTAGAATTTAAGCTGCCAACAGAATTCAGCCATGACATGCAAGTTCACAGCCACGTCTGAAACACCCTTCGTGTTTCTACTTTCTTGGAATCCTATCCAGATACTGTGTGAGCAGTTGTAGGCTAACCTCTTGTAGGATAAGAGAATGTGGTCCAGAGCTGAGCCAGTCTAGTTGTCCTATGATGACAGGATGTGAGAGATTCCAAAAATCAGTTTAGCCAATTTTACCTGGCAGCAGACAAGGAGGGAAGCTGGTGAAGCCAAAAGAACTACACATATCAGTCCAACTTAACTTATTTATCAGAAAATAATGAATTTTAAAAGGTGACCATTTTAATTCCCACAGTTTGGTGTGGCTATTATACAGCAGTAACTAACTGATAAAAGACTGATTAATAAATTATTTCAGAGAACAAAATTCTATAGTGAAACACTTAATACAGTGAAAATCATTCAACATAGTCTGAAACTACTCTCCTTTTCTTCCTAAAGAACAAGTTAAGTGCCAGATTGACTAGTAAATGTATGATACTGTTAAAGGAAGAAGAAAGGATGAAATTATCCATTTATCCAAACCCACACAATGTACAACACCAAGAGGGACCCCTAGTGTAAACTATGGACTTATGGAATAACCATATGTCAATGTGAGTTTTTTGGTTGTAGCAGTTGTACCATTTGGTGGAGGATATCTATATTGGCAGAGACTACTTTGTGAACTTAGAGTGTGTATGGGAAATGTCTACTTTCTGCTCCATTTCTATGAATGTGAAATTGTTCTAAAACAGTGTGTTAAAAAGGATATCTGGCGACTGGTTTATGTATTCAGCTAGACTCCTCTGTGAAAACATTTCAAACTTGTTGAAATATGTAAATATGATACATGTATAGATCTGTCACAGGCCAGCGTTTATAATGTTGTAACTCTTTGAAACTGCAGCAATCCCAAGCAGTTGAATTCACTGTCAACACTGTGATACTGAGGTTTGTCTGAAGGGTGAGCAAGTTCTCCTTTGAATCTGAATAAATTTCCCAAGAGGAGCATGAAAATTGAGGATGCATTTCTAATCAGGTTTCAGTACCCAGCTTATTAGACTGCAATTTGATTAGTGCCAATTGCAAATCAATATAACATGAAGGGTGTCCATTTTAATGAGTGGAGAGACTACTGTAATAAAAAAGTATCAAAGAATATCTTAGTTTGAAGGGATATTGTTGATAACCTGCACTCTATTGAACACCAATATTTTGTAGACCTGGGCACTTAAACTCCAGAAAGTTTGGTGTCTTACCCAAGAAGACTCAGTGATTGAACAATATTATTTATTATATTATCCCATCTTTTTGTGATGCAAAAATGTCCAGGATTGCTTGTGGTAGAGGAAGAAAAGTGTGTGTGAGCAAACATGGCTGTACAAATTTGTAGTTGATTGGTCTAAGAATGGTGAGTACTGATTTTAAATAGTCTCAATTTTGGGCTCTCTGATTACATTTATTTTTGGGCAAAAGGTTTATATTGAACAAAATGTTTCTCATCTTTGAAAATTCAAGTCAAGTATACCATTGTTTGGGAAGCCTTCATCCTTGTTTCCTGTTACTGTTAACAAGTCCCTACCATCCCTGGTGCTACACATCATTTATGTTGTTGCTCTCAACCATAGGGTGAGTTTACACTTCAGGGGGCATGTGGCAATGCCTGGAGACAGTTTTGATGGTCACAACTACTTTAAGTAATTCATTAGTGGGTGGAAAACAGTGACACCACTGAGCGTCTTCTGTGTTGGATGTTCCCATCACCACAAAGAATTTCCTGGCCAAAAATGCCCAGTATGCTACTCTTGAGAGACCCTGAATGATTGTATTGTCTTAGCTGCTTGCTGAAGCCAAGAGTGGTTTTGGGACAGACTTTGTTTCTTTAAAATTGGCAGTGAAATGTATGATCCAGGCTATCTAGACATACATATTAAGGCATAGTCTTTGAAACCACCTTTTGATTTTTTAAAAAATTATATTTATAAACTATATTTAATCATACCCTGATATGATTTACATTGGCATCAATTCTTCTTGAAACTTCTCTTCTTCCTCCTCCTCCTCTTTTGGAACCTCTATTTTGGAAGATTTGGATACACCATTTTTTTCTCACAACTTTGAGGGGAGCTGGAGACAGTTCCATTTCTTCATTTTCCCCTCTTCTGAAGTGAACAGTGAGGCTCTGGTTAGAACAAATAGCTGTTGTCTCTCTGTTGGTAAGTTCTGTGGGCAGGCCCCCCTCTGTTCTTTAGTGATTTATTGTTCCAACAGTGGTATTCCCATTAGCCTTCCAGAAGAAAGAAAAAAAAAGTCTATGCTGAGGTGTTTGCAGACAATGTTAGGGAAAACAGGAGGTGATATAGACTTATCTAGAAGGATTTAGCCAAGGGATTCTTCAAGATTAACTAGAATTCTATCTAATTCTTAGCCATTAGTTATACAACGTGACATGGAAGGGAATAACTGAAATTGAGAAAATTTTTTTCCCAAAGTATTAAATTAAGTTCTATTTTGTACAAGAAATACCAGACTTTTTAATGAGCTAAAGTATACATAGATAATGAACTCTGTGAAAATATAATGAGCGCAGAATATGAAATAGTCTGAGTAACTTTAAGGAAAGCTGAGAGCTGTTACATGTGTGGAATTTAATTCACAACCTCTAGAGAATACTTAAGAATATTTGTGATTTATTCACTAGTTCTATATAGTGAGATATATGATTACACTATATAAAAGCCTTATAGTTGAGCATAACGATACAAAAATTAGATTAGCTTTATATATATAGCATTAGTTAATATGATATTTAAATTGAAATTAATGAATTAGGTGATGATGATGATGATTAGTCATTTCTTAATACTCCCTTTTTAGAGAACCATCTTATAAAATTGTATTACCTTTTTTGACTTATTGGGATTAATTTTTAAAGTGCTTATAGGAAATAAAATATACATAAATGAGTTAGTAAAAAAATAAAGTATCTAAAGGAGATAGCATGCACATGCATAAACATGTATGAACTCTTAAAAGAAAGTAATAAAATGTTACTCCAAAAACCTGATAATGAATATGTAATTTCCTGTTATCTCAGTAACAATCTAAGGTATAAATGACTGAAAAATTTTCAGTTTGCTTTTGCACTTGGCTTCATTTATTTCTAAAAGGAAAATGATAAACACCAATTTTTCTGTAGACTGAAACAGGCATCTTTCTAGTTTTAAAATTACATTTTAGATGAAAAGGATACAGAGAGAATTAAATGAAATTCATTGGGAACCAGAGACCATGTTACTTTCTTGCTGTTTTAAACAAATCCAATAATTATTAAATATCTTTTAGAGGAGTGGATGTATTTTAGAGTATATGTATTTTACAGTAATAGCTCATCCTTAGAAAAAAAGGTGATTCATCAATAAATCATTTCATTAATATAGAATAAACCTGAAATCTTCCTGAGTCTTCAGAATAGATCTTGACCTCTTAGAACACTGAATTCATTCCAAGAAGATTTCTGAAAATGGATGCTCAGTGAAATGGGGGTGAATATGTTCATAAACATAAGAGGTAAAGTCTCTGACTTGAGAACCTAAGTGTGCCTAAAATAATAGAAGATATGGCTGAGAAAGTAAGAAATCAGTATGTGGATTCTTGATTGGTACAACAAAAGAGTTATGGAATGTGTGTAACAACCAACTTTAAAATGAGTGTTTCACAGCATGCATGGAACTGGGGGGGGGGGGGGGGATAAAGCTAAGTGAAATAAATCAGAGGGAGAAAGGCAAATGCTGCATAGTTTCACTTAAATGTGGAATATGGAGAGCAAAAAAAGACCCAGGCAAAGCCAGACGAACAGCAAACCTTGGAAATCTTACTGAAATTGAGGCTACAAGATGTGGAGAGAAAGAGGAGAGAATAAGGTGGGGATGCAGCACAGTGAACTATGCTGGAGGGTGGGGGGTGCCTGCATGTAGTGTAGTGACATGCATCTGAAGAGTTGTGATTCTTTGCCTTTGAATCACATACAGTGCTGGCAACCAATACTTTTTCAGTTAAAAAAAAAAAAAGATGAGTATCATCCCCCCAAAAAACCTTAATCTCTAATGATTCTGTTTTGTGTTAAATGTTTTGTGCTAAACTCTAAGCTTCTTAGGATGTGTCTGTTTCCATTGCATCTGTGACTTTATATATATCTCCCAAAATGACTCACTTATTCAGAAATGTTTATTCATCCACTATCCACTTTTTAATTCATTTAATATATTATTATTTTTGCATCTACCAGCTATCAGATACCCTGTTTGGTTATGAGATTATAGCAGCAGTAACAAATGTGTTTTCACATTTTTATTCACTTAATACATTATTATTTTGCACCTACAAATTATCAGATACTCTGCTTGCTTCTGAGATTATAGCAGCAAATACAAATGTATTTTTCCATACGTAACTAATGACGTAATGCTTACATGTATTTGGAATAAGTCTTAAGAAGGAAAACTATCCTTTGAGATGGGAATGATTTACAGGGAAATTTGAGCTAGCAAAATAAGAAAGAGAGTATTTTTCTATAAAAGGGACACTTAAATTAAAAGTTATGTATGGACAAACTTTCTGGATAGGGAAAATGCCAGCATCATGGAGGATGACAAGGAAAGAGGGAAGAGAGTACTATGGCATGAGGACAGGTTAGGCAGAAGCACTTTAGACCAGTTTAGACAAGTGTCTTTGATCCAGCAGACACACCTTATGTGCTGCACTGTGCTATATGTCTCATGAAGGATATGGAAATAAGAATGATATCACTGGTTTATTGAAAAAGCTTTCAGTATATGAGCGGGATATAGAAATGATGCTTTTTCTCCCACATGAAGTTTCTGGAAGTGAGCCCCCCCCTAATTCTTCCTTTTATTCCCTCTCCCTAATACTATTGATGCACCTAGTTTGTGCTCCATAGGAAATATGTGTAGATGCATATGCATTACTAGCACAAGAGCCAGGGTCCCAGATTTGTGTTATAACTGTTTGAATCTTAGAACTTTGCTTTTTTAGCTTCTAAAGAGGTTGATGTTTTAGGCTCTTCCCACCTTTGATGCTTCATGATTAAACCACCAGACATGCAGTGTCATGCAAGGATTTTGCTCCGTAGTCAGGAGTGTAAAAGTGTGGGCTTGTAAAGACTTTGCATATAATTTTCCTCATATAGGCATCCATCACATTATAAGATCCTAATAGAGGCTATTTCTCCTTAGATTCTCAGCAGTAAAAATGTAGGGGAAAGCAGAACTGACTGACCAGGATTATCATAAAGGCTGAATGTAAAATATCTATACTCTTCCTATTCATATGGATATTAAACATTCAAAAATGTTACTTTTTAATTGTTTCTATTAAATAATTCTTACGATTCCTGTGAGGTTCCAGTAGTTCTAGCAATTGGAATAGATTTTTTCTGATAGTTTGAGATGATATCAGGCTGTTCCAGACATTTTTTTTTTTTTTTTTTTGTCTCTTAGGAAATATCCTTAACTGTATTCAGTAGCATTGAAATTCCCAGAATTCTAGTGGTTAACTTGCCCCTCAGATGTTGGATGGGGGAAATGTGGCTTGAGACCGAAGGCAAGCTACTCTTTATCTCTCAAACCAAGCTATGAATGTGAGGCTGGTGAAGGCCATTCTGGAGATGCTTCCAGACCACTCAGCGCTGTCACCAGACATAACCAAGCAGACATTTGGGCTGGAAACTGTTCCTACATAATGTGCTTATCAATTTCCTTGGCCTAACTTATTTGGGTACAGAAAGTTCCTGAATAAATTGTATCACTTCTCAAGGTGAAACATGCAAAGAGTCTAGAGGGTTTAGAACTAAAACTCTGTCCTAAAATAGAATTATATTGAGTGTCAGGCAAATGAGCCTCTGTTTTAATTGGTTAGACTGCACTTTAAATTTTATGTAGAGTTGTGTTGATATTCCTTTTGATGGTTTTCTATATTTTCCAAAACAAATATGTGTTATTTATATCTCTCCATTTAAAAATCATTTTATTTAGCAATGTATTTCATTGCAAGATAATGATGTATACATTTATCCCTTCTATAATCCTATTTATTTTTATTGCCCTATAAAAGGAACACTTATGTTCAACATGTTATAGAGATTCAGTGATAGATGATAATTATTCTGAGAGTTATTCTTGATAAATACCATATGAGTTTTCATTGCTTGCCAATGGAACCATTTGGTTGTCTATGACTGACTTAGAACACTTTTTGGCAAATAACTCAAGAAAATTTTGTTTTTAACAAAGCTCAACTTTGCCTTGACTTAAAGTTTTTAAAATATATGCCTATTTTTCTAGAGTTCTTATTGATCTGTTGCATTCATCATCCATGAAATATGTTTTTAGTGCATTCACTATATAACTTTTAGCTTTGGCTTTAACCTAACGTTTTTTGAGCACATGGCTGTTTGGTATTAGGACAAAACATTTATTCAGTGCACATACTAATATTATCACTCACACACAAGTCTCATATTTTGCTCTCCATACGCTCCTACAGAATTAACTGTCCCTTCTAATACTCATTGTGATTTATTAATGTATATGTTAATAATTTTAAAAAGTCATCAGTGCCTATTGAACTTCCTGTTAAGGCTCTAAAGTCTTTAAAACTTTAAGGTCTCCTAAACACAGTGATCACTAAACATTGTCAAACTGAAAAAGTTAATCAAGATAAAATTTGGTAATAATGAAAAGAACTTTAACATTTAATAGACTGGTTAAGGATCAATAATTAGGTTTTAGATTAGTTTTATAATATCTAGGAAATAGTCTTAAAGATATTTTTTAGTTTTCCAACTGACCCAATTTTTAATTCATATGGTGGTTAGAAGGTTGTTGGGATCAAAATATAGCTAGTACTATATTTACTGTTAATTAAATATCTAATAATTTTCTTCTTCACTACTACCTAGTGCTTTTATTCACAACCCAATAATTTTTGTTGGGCCTTAATTAGTTTTCATATACCTCAGTTTGTAAGGTGAAGTGTTGCTTACTTTTAGTCCCAAAGTTTTTTTCTCTTGCCACCCTATCTCCACCATTGTAGCATTTGAAAGACAGGTTAACCACTGAGTTAATAAATATAGAAATAAGAAGTTAGGTTAAATTCCTGAATTTCGTGAACTGATTTGTAATATATTGGATTTTACTTTAGACCATTTATGACATTTTGCTGTCTGGTTTGTAAATGGGCTATTGATGGTTTATCATTGATGAAAGGCCATATGTTTCTTATGTGCTAAAGGGATCATGAACAACTGCTGTGTTTTCTGTCTTGTGTAATTCAAAGAGAGAAGAGACTATGTTGGACTGGAGAAATCAGGTGAAAAGGAAACCAATATGTATTGATTTTTCAACATGACCAGACACTATAATAGTGTTGTTAAAATAGGATCTCACTTGACATACTCAAGGTCATCAGCATGTAGAAAAAGAATTACAGTACATAATTAAATATATCTCACTCAAGCCGATTATTTTTTCCATTTACATCATTATGGCATTTTTTGAGACACATCAGGAAAACTTGGTAAGTCTTGATTAAATAGAAGGATGAGTGAGACTGAGGATGGAGATAAGATGTTTAAGAAACTAGAAGTTAGTCAGACCAGGACAGAGCAGACCAGACCAGAACACTTTTTGGAGGAATGAGTAGTGAGAATACAGACTGGACAGGAAGGTTGTTAGCAGCATACTGTAAAGGACTTTTAAATGCTGGGATAAGGAGTGTGGCTTTAATTAGGAAGGCAGCAGGGAGCCACTGAAGGTTTTGTGTGGAGGAGTAATATGGTCACAGCTGACAGCAGTCTTAATAAGACTTAATAAATAGTACAGTTTATAACCGTAGGCCCACTGCTGAGCAGAAGCCAAAAGCTGTGCTGCAGAATTAGCAAACCAATTACTGTGAGAGATGATGGCCTGAATTTAATCTGAATCATCCTTTACAATGGAGCAGAAACTCCTGGACATGTAAACAAATATCTAAAGTGACAGGTGACATGACTTCTCAGAGTCGAGACTTTATTTGGCTTCATAAGGGCACACTTGTTAAAATCCTGTAACAGTGCCCACAATTTCTTCTTCCCCACTGAACAAAAATCTCTCTTCTTGTTAATATCCAGTGTATTTTTTATGACTTTTCAGCGAGTCTAAAATCTATTGCCATCTGTCTTATTACTTGTAATAATACTTTGCCATCTTTTATTGGTATGAATGTGCTTTGCCAAATGGGAAGACATCATTATGTTATCTGTAGTTTGAATCAGCAACTGATGTTGACTACAAGGCAGCATTCAAATTTTAGTTCTAGCAACCAGGATGGAGATATAATATATATATTATATATATTAATATATATTATATATTAATTAGATTCATGGAATCTAATTAATTATAACCTTATTACTTATAATAATACTTTGCCATCTCTTATTGGTATGAATATGCTTTGCCGAAAGGTAAGATATCATTATGTTACAACATTCAAAATTTGGTTCTAGCAACCAGGATTTTTTTTAAATTTAGTTAATAGGTTACTTAAGAGTCTACTTGTCTTCTTTATCCTTTGATCAAGAGACTATCTGTTGTGTGTTTGTGTATGTGTGTGTGCATATGTACATGCTTGAACAAAAAAGAGCTAAACAGGGAGGGAAGGGAGAGAGAATAAGAATATATGCATATACATATATGTATATAAAAAGGGGCTAAGTGTTTATCATGTTGCATCCTTCTTTGGAATATTCTGGCAAACAAAAAAGATGATTAAGTTTCTTTGAATCATTATAGTGATTCATTCTACTCTCACCTTTACCACTTTCAGAGTCAGAATTTTTGCTACCTTGCTGATATTTCAGTATCACTTTTTAACTAATGGAAGTTTACTTATTATACTGTGATTAGTCTTTTGCCATTTCCTCCTTACTATATGTGCATCTCTGGTAGACCTGTTCATGTGTTTAGTACACAACATGGCATCTCGCTCATAATAGATCTAAAATAGTTATTCCATAGCAATTGGAATTTTGTTTCTTAAAACAATGTTGCTTGGGCTTTGCTTCAGTTAATAGATTTTGAGAACCTCCTGAGTATTTTGCCAGGTAAACTCAACACAGATCCCTCTCTTAGCAAGTTTATAGAGAAACAATCAGATTATAACATAATATATAAATCTTGTGATTGCACTAGGTACAGAAGAAAGGAAACTTTGGCTCAAGATAGGGGCTTATTAGAAATACCTTTCCTCTCAGTTGTGGTACAATTATAAAGGAAAATGTATTAACATGACAAATCAGGAGAGACAATCATAATAGAATATACATCGACCTGAGTGTAAGAGAGAAGGGGATCAGATTGCAGTCAGTTCAGGAATGGTTAATGAGGAAGCTGAACACAGATTATAAAGTTATTTCTTGTTAACACACAAAATCAGGTATCAGTAGGATTTCTGTATTGTAATGCAAAGCTGCCATTTAAAATTTAGTTATTTGAGCTGGGTGTGGTGGCACATGCCTGTAATCCCAGTTACCTGGGAGGCTGAGGCTGAGGATCACTTGAGTCCACGGGTTAGAGACAACCCTGGGCAACACAGTGAGACCTAGTCTCTAAAAATAAAAATAAATAAAAAAAATAATCAGTTTTTTGTTAAGTTTTTCATATGATAATGAATTACTGTGACCAACCATTACCATTTCTTTGAAAGAAAACAACTTTGGTTAAATAAACAAATAAAAAGCAGTTTTACTTTATTATTGTAGACTTAAAAGTCATTTAAAATAGGTATGAAATTAGACTTCTGATATCTATTTAAGAAAGATAATAATGGTACCTACTTTTAAGGTTGTTAAGAATTTTCAGGGATAAGAACAAACCCCACAGAGGTGAAAGAGACCAAATCATATGAATGTCAAAGGCTGTAGATGCTTATTTTAAGGTACAGAGACATCTACAGAACAAAGGAACACTGGGGTTGAACCATTTTAACAGCTCATTCACCATTCATATGTTTATATGGCAAAGATGATTGCCACAGTGCATGACTAATACAAGAACTCAACATATCGAAGAACTCAGTATGTATTTTGGTATACCAGCATAGTATGTACCACTGACCACTATTTTGAAGTACCTGTCTTGTATTCATGGAAAAGACATGATGCATTGTCAAGTACATTTCAGTAGGAATACATAAATTTGCCCAACATTTCCTTTAAGCTTTGTCCTTCTGGTCTATGGTTTTTAAAGTAGTATTTATCAGTTGTGTCAAGAACTGTTTATTTACCCATTCTTATCTACAGATTTAAATCAAAGTAGTGGTTTTGTTTTATAAGTGCTTTAGCCATCATGCTGGGTGAGATGTGGAAGAGGCCTCAATTTAGGATTTATCTGATGTTCTCTTATTTAAGTGTTAATTACAAAAAATATTACTATAAGGAAAAAGTTGATGCATATGAAAGGTGTTATAAAAAGATTCATAGGAATTTTGCTTTCAAATAGATTTCTTTGTGTCTGATAAACCATGTTAAGTGTCTTACATTTAATACATGTGTTTTAAGCTGTCCAGTTTCACTTCTGCATTATAGCAGTTATGTGATCTCATTTGAAAAAAATGGCAATAGTATTACATCATGGGACCAATGGAGGATTATACAACAAATCATATAATGCACCTAACTTGGTAGTTATTAGTTATTAATATTCCATTGATGTTACCTATTGGAATAAATTATTATATTTATATGACAAGACTGTAAATAAGAGAATATACACTTCTTAAAATTATGGATTTATGATTCAGATCTCAGTAAAGTTTATTATATTAGGTTATGTAAAATCCTTCTTCTCAGGCACTGTTTCTCCCTGAAGATTATGAGCCTGCAGGGAGATTCATTCATTTCAAGCCTGACCAGAAAAGTGATGAGTAAATTTCAAATTTGTCTTAGAGATCAGTGAGCTCATTCATCAAAATTTCTGTTTCAAATATAATGTAGTTGCAACCAAACATGATATATCAGGAACCTCTAGAGAAGTTCCAACTTTTACCTCGCTGCATTAGTAAAGAGGTGTCTATATCTGTGGAATATGTCTGGTTCAGGTAGAGTTCCAATTCGATACTGATGGTACACTCAAATGAATAATTTAAAGAGCATTTAAAAAAGGGCTGATTTGCAAAGAGGCAGTGTGCAGAAAATTAAAAAGGAGAGCCTCTTCAGGAGTAGGAACTCCAGAGGTGAAGGGGGCAATAGGGCTTTCCTAACTAGACATGAAGCAACAGTGGTAATGGGAGACAGAGGGTTTTGGGGGGACAACTGCTTCACTGAATCCTTCTCTATGGGATGCTATTGTCCACTGAGTATCAAGCTATAGGAGTGGAGCATCCCATGTTTCAATTTTTAACAAACATGCGAGTGCATTTACACATGCACACAGAATGTTATTACAAAGAAATCAAGAACAAATTACTTACATCAGTGGGCATGAAGATCATATACCCTAATGTTATTGACAAAGAATGGCATCTACAAATTTGAGATTTTGGAATCTTCAGTTTTAATTTCATTTGTCTTGTAAATGAATATATTGCTCAATATATTGCTCAGTGTGTCTATGAAAATACGGTATGAAAGATTTACTTGAAAATATACTAATATGAGCATCTTACCACTTTTCTGTGTTCATTTCCTCATCTTTTATTCTTAAAAAAAAATCTGATCTTTTGAAATGTTGCTAAGTTCCTTTCTGTTATTTAATACCATATATATGAAGAATTTACATGGCTATAAATATTTTTTTAAAGGAGTGGACCAGAAATATTTATCCTGTATTTACATAACTAGGGCATCAAGTTGAGAAAGGGGGAGACTTCACATTGTCACACAAAAGTGGGGTAACCCCATCCTTAAGTAAAGGTGTGCTTCTCAATTGAGAAGACTGTTTACAGGTAAGCCTACCTGGATAGTAACCTCCTCCCTCCCTCCACCTACCCCATTCTTCTAGATAGGGTGTTGACTTCTTCTTTGATTAGGGAAAAGGCAAAGACTTAGTTCTTATTAGGGAAAGGTGAAAGACTTAGGTAGCTTCACCCTAGCTTTTAGAATTTGCATGGCTATTAATCTGAATTCTTTCAGTGATGGCAATAAACCTTTCCTGGCTCCCAGGGCTTCCAGTGACCCTGAGTTCCCCCTAGGGCAGAGACACTTATTAGAGGAGGCCACACACTTGTCTTACTGATAAAAGTCTGTCTGACTTGTCTGTGGAGACAGCCCCCAGTGCTGCATCCTTCAGAAAGCTTTAAAATAGTATCGGTTATTGGGTTCAGTAAAGTCACATTTATCCTTGCAAAGGAGCTCAATGCAGCAGCTGCTAAAAATCATGCTACTAACCTACCTATGATAGAAAAGTTGTTGGTGTCCACAAGAACTGCGAAAATACACATTGCAAAATAACACATCCCAGGAAAGGTTGTAGATAGATCGCTTTTTATATGTATCTCCATGTATGTACGTATATGTACCTGTATTGTGTGTGTGTGTCCACAGAATGTCTAGAAGGGAATCAGCACATTGATGGTTGTCTCTGGGGAATGGGATCCAGAAGTGTTTTACTTTATACTTTTTATTATACCTTAATTTTTTTTTACAATAAATATGTATTAACCCTTAGAAATTAAAACTTTTATTTTAGTTTCTTGCAAAAGTGTGCGTACTTTTTCCAATCAATTAAAAAAAATAGTAGTTATCAGAAAAGTATTAAAAGCAAAATATCCCACTCCTGTATTTATCAATGACACCACTAATTCCATTTGTCTTTTCAAAACACATTTCCTTGTGAAATTTTGGAAATTGGAAGCTCGGGGACTTTGTGATAAGTAATGTGCTGATATTCAGTCCCATTGAGTGCTGTGGCTGTAAAGTCCACCTTATCCTAGCCAGCCATCTTTGTTCCTGAGAATTCATGTTGACTTTGAAGGACATGCTCATTCATTCTCCTTGCCTTGGTAGGGTAGGTGCATTGGCAGCTATTTCTTACGCTCCATTTGCAGATAGAGAGCTGGGGGGTGTATTGATTGTCTTGTTTGAAGACACGTGGTGAGTTTGCCAGCAAATCTCAGAAGTATTTCCCCATCTCTTGACTCTGGATCCAGATGGTTGTCTATCAGTTTAACAGCTAAATAGATGAGTGGCTAGAGGCATGGGGAGCTGAAATCTGTGTGGCCTGTGAGAACTCTTGTTCTCAGGCAGCAAGGTCCATTCATTACCTTTGTGGGACTGAGGAAATCCCCTACCCAAGGCAGGCTGGGATTCGCACGAGCTTAGTTCTGTGACCATTGGATTGTTACCTTGCTGAGAAACAGCCTCATAGTATCTCTGTTTTTTTTGGCTATCACTGTCTGATAGCCACACCACCCTGAATGCACCCAGTCTCGTCTGATGTCAGAAAATAATTTCACTCTTAATAACATGTAACTGTAGTAGTTTGAACTAATATTTATTTTATTTTATGAAACTGGTATAACTCAAAACACTATGAAAATCCATATGCAAATCAGGCTTTCAACCTGGGTAACAGGTTCACATGATCTACCCTCTATTAAATGGTTAAACTGAGCTCTTGGAATTCAGTAGCCCAGAATATTTAGCTATATAGGACAGAAAAGAAGCACATTTTTTTTTTTAGGTGAAGGGGAGAAAAATCACTTTTATTTTTAAAAAATCCTTTTAGATAGAGAGAGTATGAATTTAGCAGAATGATCTAAGGGAAAAAGGGAAAAAAATATATGGTAGTGCTCTAAGAGGAATTTAATATATGAGAAAGCCACACTGAAGCAAAGTTCACAGTTTTAAATTACTTTCCTTTTAAAGATGTAGCACATTTTAAAATTGGTTATGAGTTGGAGATCATATATCTTTATTTGTTAGAATTTATGTTCTAATATTTATCTTTACTTTCTGAGGTCATGAAGAATATATCCTTTTTATGAATTTCCTTATATTGAGAAATGAGTACATCACTTTTTACTAGCTTTCTCTGCTAATAGATTTATTATCTATCTATCTATCTATCTATCTATCTATCTATCTATCTATCTATCTATCTATCTATCTATCTATCTATCTATCATCTATCTATCTATCTATCTATCTATCTATCATCTATCTATCATCTATCTATCTATTTATTGCCTCGGTCTCACTATTTTTGCCTGTAGAACCGCAGGTTCATGTTGCCCGGGGGGACCACAGACTCATGCAGTTCCCAGCCTCAGCTTCCCAGGTAGCTGGCATTACAGGCATGCACCACCATGCCCAGCTATATTTTTTTGGACTAGATCTCACTATGTGTTCCTGGCAGGACTCGAACCACTATCCCTGGTCCTGGCCATGGCTTCCTAGGCTGCTGCTTACAGGCATGTGCCACCATGCCTGGCTTGTAATAGATTTATTTATAAATTTAGTTCTAAAAAAAAAGTTATTTTGGAATTTCTGTAAGCAAGTAAATTAGCTATTTTAACATCACTACAGACCATTAATATGTGCAATCTCATAAAATCACGAACTCCTAATTCTTTTTCATTACTTAAATAATTGTATCTACTAGTATATATTTGGTAATAAAAATTTTTCATCTAAACAGCTTAAATCATTACTAATTTATCACACCATAATTCGCACCGTAAAAAACACTGTATAGTCGCTACCTTCATTTTTCAAATTTCTTTGAATAGTGATAATTTTGGGGGAGGAGGCAAAAATACATACATACATATGCATGTATGTATGAATACATACATTTAATCAATCTGTCAGTCATTTTACTTTAAAATTTTGTGAGTAAATTTTCACCCCCATATGCACACTGCAGAAATTTCTAATTTAGCAATTAAAAAAAAAAAAACACACCGTTCATCAGCTTCAGAGGACTGACACCTACCAAGAAAGTTGTCTCTTTGTAATTTTCTGAAAAGCCAGCCTACCATGAAAGTACAATGTAAAAAAAATTCACTGAATGTAAATAAATTTCAGATAAGTGACCCTTGAACTTTCTTGAAGAGTCCATATCTCCGATGAAATATGTGCCTCCAATACATATACACAGTGTATAATATTTACTGGTAAGTTACAAATTTGAACTACTATAATAATATATTTTGCATATAATATAAACCTATTTCTAAAACATCTATTAGCTAGAAATTGTAATATTTTTCTTACTGTTCTCAGATAATTGGTGGAATGCCTGGGTGGGGACATACACTCTGGAAAACATTAATTTAGAATTGTGCTTATCCCTACATTTTTAGAAATGACTGTGTTCCATAACTGGAATTTAAAATGGGAAGATTCAGATTTTATTTCTAATAAGCAAGTATATCAGAGTAATGGCTTCCAACAACCTACCCCAAACTGTAGTACTTTAAAAAATACACATTTATTGTTATTCTAAGGCCTATCACTCAGTTGACTTGTTCTACTGAGCTGCCTGGGCTTACTCATTGTCTGAGGTTTGTTTCAGGTTGGGAAGGGGGTGATACTGATCTTGGCTTTGTACTCTCAGTGATGGTTTGTTCCAGGATTGCCTCCATGGGGTTAGCTGCCCTCCTTTCCACATGCTTTTCACATGTGATATTTTTAACATGTAATATTTTTTAAAAAGAATTACACTGTATATGTTTAACCATGATCTTGGTAGATCCCCATGACAAAAGCTTTTCCAAACCTCTGCTTCCCATCAGTTTTGCATCTATGCTCATTGGCCTAAACAAAGCACATTGCTTGATGGAGCTCTGTTTTCCCCGTTTTTTTGTTGTTGTTGTTGTTGTTGATGATGGTAGTGGTATTATTTAAATTCCACAAAAGTTATTGTAGCTGTTTTTGATTATCTGGCATATTTCATATGTCTGTTTTTTGAGTTAACTTATAAATATCCCAGGTTTTGCATTGTCTTAAATATATTTGCTCACTTAAGCATTTTAAAACAACAAAATAAATTGATATTGTTAATACCTATTTAGAATCACATTTTAAAATTTTCTGTATTTTCCAAATAAAGCACCCAATGACTTCTCAGATTGTGTATTCATCCTTACAGCAGTAACTACCATTCTTAGAGTAATCATTTTGTGCCATCTCAGAAAATTCATTTTGTGTCACAACTCAATGAAATGGCTATGTTTACTGCTCCTGTCTTAGAGTTTCAAAAAAGAGACTGGGAAAGGTTAAGTAACTTGCCCAGGTCACAATCAGTTTACAGTCAAAACATGGATCCATTTCCTAACACCAAACAATGTACTTTCTATTCACAGTCATTATATAACACTGTACCTAGTATTGCATGAATTTATTTTGTTTTTTATTAATAGTACACACACATATGTGTGTATTTTACATCATTGTCTACACTGAGGTTCTCCCATCACCTGGTCACCCATAAGTCATCTTTATCTCTTGTGCCCTCCCCCTCTCCTGATTTTACTCTCTTCCCCTTCTCTTGCTCTATGCTTCCATTCTGTTGACAGTTTTAAATTATTTTTTGTCTCTTTGCTTGTTTTCCCTGTGTCCCTCATAAGTGAGACCAATCAGTATTTCTCTTTTTCTTTATGATTTATTTCTACTAACATGATTCCTTCTAGCTCCAACCATGTTGCTGCAAATGGCATGCTTGCCTTCTTTGATTGATGAATAATATTCCAATGTGTTGCTATACCACATTTTTTTCAGCCATTCATCTGTTTTGGGGCATTTGAGTTGTTTCCATGTCCCGGCAATTGTAAACAGTGCTGCAATAAACATATGGGTGTATGTGTCTTTTTTAATTAGTATTTTTGTGTCCTTTGGGTAGATTCCCAGTAGTGGGATTGCTGGGTCAAATGGTAGTTCGATTTTCAGTAGCAGAGCCATTAAGAAGTGAGTATCTAAGTGGCACCTAGGAAAAGTCATAATTTTCTTTGGTATTGATGTTAATTGTTTTCTTGGTTGGACAGCATATGATTCTGGTTTCCTTAGGGTTCCAGATGACTCTGATATTCAGAGCTGACCCAGGCTTGATTGGGTTTTTCACTGATCTACTTCCTCATTGTTTTGCTCCTACAATGAATCCATCTATCTCTTTGGAAGTTTGATTTCATATTATAATTAACATCTAAATAAGAAAAGGATTAAAGGATAAATATTTCAAAAGAGATAAAAAGGCTGTTCTCACTGTAGAACCAGTCCTTCAAAAGTGAATGTCACCCTCCATGTATACTTAATGAATATACTGTTAAGATCTATGCTAACTATCCTTCTGACCATCTTCTATCAGTTAAGTAATATCAAGTCTTCAGTTTCAGAACTGTCATTCACATTCAGTGATTGAGCTTTATTTAAGGAGCTATTTCTGTATTTCTGGAATTATAGCTCAGATATACTCTAGAAGCAATTTGAGATGATGAATTGACTAAATTTCTGGAAGGTAAATTAACTATTCCACAGATGCTTCTAAATTAAGATTACTTTCTCAACTTCTGTTATACTGATTTAATGCACCAGAACTGTTGTTTATTTATTGGATTTCTACGATTATTAAAACTTCTGGTGAGGCAAAAGTAGATTTTGAAGTAGAGGAAAAATTGAGTGGCATTGCCCTGTGCATGGGGATTGCATTTTAAGCCACAGACCATGAGTATGTAATGAAAACTGTACATCTTCAGAATCTGTTCTCCTTTCTTTGAGAGATGAATCGTAGTGTCTATAGTCTTAGGAGCTTCTCCCCAGAGAAAAGTCACTCCATCATCTTAAATGAGATGAAATGAAGCGAAAGGTGAAACCTCTTAACCTCCTTTTCTAGCACTTTTATAGATCCTTTATCTAGGGGCTTTTATAGCTTTATAACTTTTATAGCAATAGTAATTTATTTTTTAGTAAAAATCTAGATTTAGTTCTTTGTAGCAAAAGTAGAGAATAGAGGAAAACAAAAGGGAGAATATCGGAATTATCTGCAATTCAATCATCCAAGTAAACCTTTACATTTGTGAATATTTTCCCAGGAGTTTTCTGTATACTTAATAGAATTCAACTGTTAGAATTTGTCATCAACTTTTCCCTAAGTTGATACAAATACTAAGTATTTCTATCAAAAATATTTCCCATGTTATTAAATGTTCTTCAGTTGCATTCTTTTAATGGCTAATTAGTAAGTGGACTAAAGAGCCCACTATTTCAAAATGCATTGAATCAGTTTTCTTTGTTCTACATTGATTGTTCCTTGTTTACTATTAGGATGATACTTACAAAAAAAAAAAAAAAACTTCCAATATCCAAAATTATTGCCTCAGTATAAATTCATAGTAGTGAAAATGATGGGTCAAGGTGTACATAAAGTTAGACGTCTCCAGTGAGCTTTGTCAAATTGCCCCCTTTCAATACCATATTCCTACCAGCAGTTTTAGGAGATTCTAATTTTCTTGAACACTATCCCTTATAGCTATAATTTTTTTTCTCCACTTGGAGAGTTTTAGAGAGTGATACTTGATTTGTATTTATGTATCAATTAGTATTTTTCACATATGTTTAATATTTACATTTCTTCCTTTTGGAAATAGTTATTTCTTTCTTATACCAACCTCCTCAATTGACATATTTAATGTAATCTGAACTAGTAACTTCTTACATCATTGGTCAAAAATAAATTGAAAATTAATCTGGGTTGAACCCTGAAAAAATGAGTATCACAAGTCATTTATTTTCAATTTGGCATATTTTTAATTTCAGATGATTGAGCTATTAATAGTAGTTTTTCCTTTGGTACACTCTTATGAAGTATATCATTCTTCTTTTGCCCAAATGTATGTTAGGAACATTTATAGTTCATGCTGAATGACAGCAATAACAATAATTAACATAAAAAACTAAAAAGATCGGTAAGTCCCCTCCTTATTAGTCCTGTTTCTTTTATCTTCTGTGTGGTAAAAGGGCCATGTCATCTATAGAATGTGGTTATGTGGACCAGTTCTTTTGGAAATAGGATTTGCTTTCTAGAGCTTATCCTTTATCGTGGAACCCTTAACTACCACTATTTAAAAAAAAAAATGGCCTGACTAAAGACTGTAAAGAAAGGTATTATTATTATTAGCATTGCTATCCAGACTGTGTAAGACCTCCAATTTCTGGCACATCCATTCTAATTTCCGTTTTGTACTCTGTATATTTTACTTTTGCCCATGAACCTGCAGGCTCACATTGCCTGGGGTACCACAGACTCAAGCAATCCCCAGCCTCAGCTTCCCAGGTAGCTGGGATTACAAGTGCACGCCACCACACCCAACTGTTTTTTGGGACTAGGTCTTGCTATGTTGCCCCAAGCAGGACTCAAACTGCAATCCCTAGCCCTAGCCGCTTCTTATGCTGAAGCCTACAGGCATGTTCCACCTTGCCCAGCTTGACTGAAAAATTGTACCTGAATCTTAAAGTAACTCTGTATGAATGTTTTCTGTTTTCTGTCCTTCAAGAAGTAAGAAGTAGTGGAGAAGAATTTTAATGTAACCTTAGATTCCTTCAGGAGTATCTCAGGGCATGAATGAAGTGATATTCTTTTTCTGCATAAAGTCACTGAAGAATTCTTGCCTTATTTCTGGAGGAGCATTTTCAACTTAAAAGAATACAGTTCGAGTAAAGCCGCCTGAAATAGATTGTGTGGGTCTGAATTTGACCATTGTTTATTCAGTTGTATGACCTGAGACAAGTTTTTAAAAGTAATTGTGTCTCAGTTTCTTTGTCTATAAAAATTGGATAATAGCAGTACCTATCTCACAGTAGATTCATTAAATAGAAGTTTATTAATATGATGTGAAATAAAAAGTTTGCAAGTACTACTACAATACTGCCTGGCTGATAGAGAATAAATTTTAGATACTGTTATTATAGTTGCTGTTTTAAAATGACTTGCAAGGAAATAAATAAATCAAAATTAGAATATTTACTTAAAAGAAGTTTTCAGAGATTTTTTAAAAATTGTCACCATTTACCCTTTCTTTGTCTATAGATGAGTTAAAATGATTGAAAAATAGCCTTATCAGATATTTCTTCCTATTGACCTTCATCCTGTGATAAGCTTCACTTTTGGTAGGTTGATCCATGACTGTATTTATTGAAACTCAGAAAGTGCAGGACTTAGCTTCTCAGAAAACTTGAAAGAGCCAGACTTTTAGCTGTTGGTCTTGGTTTCAAATCTCATTCTGAATTAATATTTTAGAGGATAACAGAGACAGGCATGTTTTGAACTGACTGAGAACAAGCACAGAAAAAATCATTGACTTCTATACTCAGTCGCTGTTATTGGGATATGTGTGGTTGTGTTCCTCTCTTCCTGAAATATGAATATAGGTGTATTAAGTTTCTTAATTCTACCATTATCCCCAAAGAGAGTAATTATTTGGAACTATGTGAAGAATACATTCTGACAGACTAATCTAATCCTCTCAGAAAGTGTGAGAAATCTCTTGGATGAAAGGTTAGTGAGAGATCAATGTGTGATAACTGCAAAATGAAATAAACAACCAGTTATCTCAGGACATATGGTCCTGTTTGGCGGACAAGGACTGAAATGTTTCTGCCCTTAGTTTAGTGAAGAAAATATTAGCATCTGTGGTATTCACAGTATATTTTCTTCAAATAACAATTTTTTCCATTGCTATTTAAATAGAAATCCCTGTGATGATGGAAATGTTCGAGAATTGCACTTTCCAATGCTGAGGAACCAAATTTATCCTATTTAGTTTTAATTAATTTGAAATTTAAAGCCACCTGGCAAGATTGGCTACCACATAGGATAGCACAGTAATAAATAACGATTTAAACAAGAACTAGATACGTTGTCTTGAGTGACTATCTGAACTAGGAAGTAAGGGGTAGTATGCATGTTGAATTAAATAAAACCCATCAATATCCATTCTCAGCAACCCTAAGGTTCACCTTTCATCCTCATAGTCACAAGCTGGCCTATATACCAAGGAAGCAACATAGGAAGAAACTTAGGTAAAAGTCTAGGTTTTGCCTTTGAAGGGTCCTCCTATGTTACTCCCAGAGAGTTTTCACCTACGTCTCCTTGGTCTAGTAATGTCACATGGCTATCTTGTCTAAAAGAAGGACTGGGAATTCAGATATTTCTCTTACCAGCTTGTATGCAAAGAGAGTGATAGGAGGACAGATTTGGAAAGGCTATGGAGTGCCATGGTAATTTTGCCATGGCAGGCATTTAGTTAATTATTCTATAAAATACTACAGCCATGGTTCTGGAATTATCAGTGACTTTTTTTAACTTACATCATAACTTATAAGTCACACTGAATTTCGAAAACATTTAGTAATAAAGAAGATGAGACTAGAACGGCATTGGAATGATGGCAAATACAGATTATTGTATAAGGGAAATTAACTGACATTAATTGGCTTTTGACATATTAAAATCAACTTAACATATCACTGAAGATGTAAATATATTCATAATATAAGTTTAAAACAAAAATGTTGTCATATATAGATACCTAGTGGTTATGGGATATGTACAAGGGTTAGTCTGGTGTAACTGAACCCAGCATTACCTTGGAAGAATCCTCTCTGACCAGTAATACTAATCCTCGCAACCCTGAGCAGATCTTTAAAACCTCTTTTTACAGACTATTTGATTTTTGGAGCAGTTAGGTGCTGAAAACCTCACTCCCACTGTGTAACAAAACTGAGATTCAGATCCATAGTTGTACACAGCAGCCAGGTTATCAGAGTTCTGCAGTCACTTAGCCTGGGGCCAACAGTCTGTTTCCTCCTTTTACTGTGTGATCTTTCTAAGACCCTCATCTGCTCAGTTCCCTGATAGAGATTTACTGTCCTTGACTGCTTTATTACATAAAATTGATACCCATTACCTTTCCCTTCACCCTCTTCCCCTACTGGGGGAGAGGAAGGTACCTACCCAATACTATGGGCTACTAAGAATTAAGACTTTCCTTCAATTGTCTTTAGATCCAAGTAAAGCTTTTGCTACATAATAGAGACTTATAGAATGATTATTTTATCTATAACATTTGATAAAGATCAATAAATTTCCCATGGGGGGGGCTATTTAGTTTTTTCTATTATTGTGGTTGAGTTATTGTGACCTTTGTTAAGTTTCTCAATTTTACTAAGGAAATATGATTGTAAATCTAGATTTGTGACTGTTTTCTAGTATTTTATTAGTATATCTAAAGTATATGTATATTCAGTGTAAATATTTTTTCAGTAATTTCTGTAATAATTTCTCCCCTTGAATTGATGAGTATAGAGATTTATGTTCACTTAAAGTGGAAACTAAAAATAGAAGGATTTCTCTAGGCTATTCTTTGTGCCTATGAGTAGAACTTTAGGGCACTAAGGTACTAATAATAGGTTGGTAACTTTCATTCTCTTTAAGAATTTTCCCTGAAATCTTGTTGCCTTGTAAAATAAATGTATTTTTCAAACATCCATAGGTCCGTTGCAAAAAGTTGCAAGAAACTTGGTGCGTTATATAAACCAGTGAACCAGTTTCATTTGCTTAGTTTTAAAAGGGAACACTTGGGATGAAATTAGCAAGTATTTCAAAAATACAAATGTATATATCACAGATGGAAATGAATGTTATGTTTATCCCATACTTTCTTCAAATGTAGAATGTGCTCTTACCTATCTTGCTATATTTCAGAACTAAGCGAGAGAACATTTATTACTGTGTTCAAAATACCTTGGTTTTCACAACTGCCTCAGGAAGAAAAGGTTATTGATTTTATGATCCTAAAAATAAAGATTTCACTTACCTAACTCTTCTTCTAAACACCTGCTGGGGGTGAAATGATCCTCTCCTTTTACAGAAACAAAGCTGCTGTCTTAGAGAAGTCATAAAACTTTGAAAACTAAGGCAGGTACACAGTTTGGACTACTGTAGATGTGGTTTTTCATTTTCTTCCTATAATCATGTTCTTCTAATTTCTCAAGAATAAATAGTCCTCTCTAGTGAATCTCACTCTTCCAGTACCAGTGAATTTTAAGAATTTAATTTGTTCTCCTCATCTTGATAAAAATGGTTATTAAGTCTCTTTGTTAGTTCCCTTAAGTCTATTGGAATAAAACCTATCATATAGGTCCTATTAGGTACTGGATAACTTCTCTATATTATTTGCTATACTTAAACTCGTTGAGGTAAACCTTACATTATTTTATAGAATAAATTAATGCATACCTGAAAACATTAACTTAATAAGATAGATTAAATTTCTTGTTACTCTTACTATTGATCAGTGGATTTTATTTCCCCTTTTCTTGCATTTAGATGGGCTGCAGTGACTTGCTTGAACAATCATGGGATTTTGGAGGTCAGATCATAAGAAGCCTTGCATCTTCTTTTCACTTACTCAAAGGATACCTGTTCTTAGAACCCTGAACCAACATAGAAGTCCAATTACTATGTGGCTGCCACATTTTAAGGGAATTCACCATATATAATCCCACTTATGAGTGATCCAGCCTCTAGCCTGTTGAGCTTCTCAAGCGAAAATTCTAGTACTGGTGATCAGAGATAAGCAATCCTCAACTTCCCAGTACAGATTGTTAACCCACAAAATCATGAGAATGTATATGAAGATGGTGGTGATGAGTTGTATTAAGCCAGAGCAAATAACTGGAACACTTGCTCTGTTCTAACCCAAAGCTTCTGAATCCAAAGCCTATGCTCCTAGCTTCCCTGTAGTTGTCAGCTGCTCATATTTCTGTGATATTTTATTATTTTTTAAATTTATAGCCAGAGAAATCAAACTGAAAAGTTATCTTCATATATAAGAAAACAGAGCCATTGTAAAATACATCTGCCATTTTGATTCATTTTCCTTCTTCTTCCCTAATCCAAAATGTCACTATATTTGTCTGTTTGTTCAACTGCCTGCCTCCTCCCCCAGAATATAAATGCCATAAAAACTTCGTTTTGTTCTTTGTAGCTTCAACAGTAGCTTTATCAACATCTGTCATGAGTAGGCACTTAAGGAATATTTGATAAATAAATGAGTGAATAAATGAATGAATAATTCACAGACAAGAAGGCATACATACTACTATTTCTGTGGAACGTGGAAGCAGGTAGAGAGGTGGAGCTTCAGATAAGAGGAACACCTCCTATCTCTCTAGCCTCCTCTGGCAAAATAGAAGTGGTCAATAGTCAGTTTCTCACCTGTGACACAGTCTCCTAACCTCTTTGGAATGTCCCAAGAGACATACAACCTATTAGTAAGGCTGTTGCCCCCAAAGGTAAATTCTCCTGTTATCAGGTATCCCCGCATCCTCCCTGCTGCATGTCACGTATGCTTTGCTGCTTCCTCATTACATCATCGTAACATTTCCTTCTAGGGTATATAAGGGATTCGCAACTTTAAAGTTGTATGTGGACATGCTTCCCAAGATCCCTGTTCTGTGGGCTAGCCTCACAGATTGTTCTCAATCTCTTCCGTCTCAATTTCTTCTGCATTCCACACGCAACTCCTAACATATTTCTATGTAAAATATGATTCTTCTGGAAAAATTATGAAAACTGGGATATACAAAAAAATAAAGTGATTATCTGGGTACCAAAAATTGAATTAATGAACGTTAAATGTTAAAATTATACCATTTTTACATCAGTTATTTTTTTCTCCTATAGAAATGTTTTCAGTGTTATTTTATTATGAAAATGTAAACCAAAACCATACGATATTATCTCAACTCCTGTGAGAATGGCCATATCAAACAACCAATTTTGGCAAGCATGTAGAGAACAAGAAACTAAATACAGTCTTTTTAATTACTATCTCATTCCATAAGGCTTTATATTTATATTCTCCATATCTAGATTGTGGCTATGGTCAGTTTTCACTTATCTAAATAACACTGAAGGAAACATTCTTTTAAATATATTTTCCTTGTTGTTTTTTTTTTTTCTATATGTATAACAGAATAAATATTTCTGGTTTTGGAATCTAGCAGTTAGATTTGTTTATAAATGAAATTTCACCAAAATTATTCTTTGCTTAGAGGGTTAGTCTACCACCTATTAAATGTTATTATGCAAACCTAAAAGTCATTTTAGAAAGGGGGGAAGAAAAAAAACCTTTTTTAAGAAAAAGCTTTATATTTATTTTTTATATCTCAAATTTGTTTGACATTGTACCCTGATGATATTATTTTTTTGCTATTTGGAATGTCAATGCTAAGTTAATGTTACCTTTGAATTAGTTTATTCATTTTTGTGTTATATGCAGGCAAGTTGATGTGGGTGTATATGGTGATAAGTTCACTAAATTTTTATGGTCCTTGTGGTTAAAGCAACACTAATTTCCCATTAACTCATAGAGATGTTTAGACAGTTTGAATTCTGTTTGCTAAAGTTTAAGAAAATTTGTTAGAAAATTGCAAATATTGTTAAGCTGCAGGTATGAGTAAAAAACACTGATGAACTCATTAAAAGTGCAATGCTAAAGCATAACAGACCGTTTCCAAAAGAACTGGAAATTTTTGGTGCTTTGAACAAGCATATATTTCTTCTGAAGTCTTGCATTTTGACTATGAAGCTATGAATGTCACTCAGAGAGATAAGAAAAAAATTACTTTTCAGTAGTAATAATTTTGCTTTGCTCATTGTAAATGATTCTGGGTAGAAAAAAACTAATTTCAATTTATATAATTTGTACATTTAGAAAGTTTATCTGTGCTAGCAAAAATTAAAAAGTGACTACTGTTAAAGTTGAATGAAAAAACTATACCTTAGAATTATCTCAGGGCGAGGGAGTATTGAATGGATTTAAAAAATACCATCCATTCATTCAGCATTTATTGTCTGCTAAGAATGAGATATTATTCCAGATTGTGGGGATACAATTATAGGTACAGTCCTTGTGTTTTGTACTCCCTGTGAGCTTACAGTTAATGGGGAGAGATAATAAATAAATTAGCAATTACAAAATGAGATAATTCAAGGTGAGGCATCCAGTGCTATGAAGCTGGCAACATAAGGCAGTGTAATTGCAAGGAGCTGGGGTGGGACCAGAATTGCCATAGTTACTGTCATGCCTCTGAGGAGGTAACAATCAAAATACCAGCTGAATGAGGCATCAACAATCAATGTACAGTGGCATCTGCTGAGAGACTCTGAAGTGGAAGAAACAGCCAAGTAAAGAGTGAAGAGCACGGAACCACATTTTTGTGCTTGAGGAATAAAAAGGTCCCTGTGACTGGAAGTGAAAGAACATGATTGAAAAAATGGCCAGTGTTCCAATGATGGACAATGATGGACCGAGAGACTTGGAAAGGACCTGAGTTTCATAGTGTTAATTCCTATTCTCAGAAGCCAGCAATGAGCAACTTGAGCATGCCAGTGCAGGGGAATCCTCTTTCTTGTCAGATTGGCGTGGAATTAGATTGATGCTACTTTGATGCCCTTCAGGGACAAGTCATGTGCCCTTGGGCCAATCACTTAACTTCTCTGTCCTGACCTACAGGTGAGCTGATTTCTTAAGAGTCCTGTCTTCATTGGGGCTATGACTGAATGAGATAACTCATTAAAAGTGCTTAGAACACAACTTGGAGCAAAATAATGGAAAATGATTGTTGTATTGTTGCTTCTGCTGTTACAAATATCCAAAAGACTCTCTTTAAAATCATATTTCTATCTTTCGTTCATTTTATTAATTTTTTTTCACATTCCTTTTTAAATTGAGGGATTCTATATCACTGTGCTTTCTGAATTCATTCCCTTGAGATTCTTCCCACTTCCCGCACAGCCAAGGCTGGGCAAGTACTAGCTTTTAATAGTCACAATTCCACCTCAGCTACCTCAGCAATTTGAGGGTTTTGTCTTGCAGACAGACCTTACTGGGAGAGGGAACAAGTCACTTATATTTTCCATTGTTGAATCCTCAGCACCTAACAGAATGTCTTCCACCTAGTGTATGTTCAATACATTTGTTGAATGAGAAATCAGAAAGCCATGTTGATGGGATTAATCATAAAAGTTTTAGTTATAACCCTGATTAGGTTCTTTACAGAGAATTCTCCTGTGAGCAAGGGCTTTGAATACTGGTGAATTTGTAAATCATTGACTGAACTCTGGATAAAGAAGTCGCTGAATAAATGAAATTTTGTGGCAGATGCTATTTGAAGGTGTGAATAAACTTTTAATTGATTCTTTTTCATCTTCAATAAAATGGAGACAAGATCTGCTATCTCTGTCATCAAGAAATTAATAATGGTACTTTTTTTCCATTCATTGCAGTGTTAGTTTTCAAAAATGGTCAGCAGTTTTAGAAACTCTAAGGTGTTATTTGGATTATTATAGTTTTATAATTTGTTCACTTATTTCCGCACTCACCATCCACATGCCCGCAAAGCTATGGTAGAATAGGCTTTGCTCAGAAGAAAGGAATACATTTCCTGGACAGCTATGTTGAGAGATGCCATATGGGCTTCTGCACAATTTGTCCATAACACTGATAAATGTCATGGGACAATCGGTAGAGTTGCTAGTGAACATATGATTCATTTTCTTTATATCCTGAAAGCTCTGTTGATTTTAGTAATGAACAATTACATGGCATGTAGTTAAGAGTAATAAGAGGCTATCCTTTCTAGATCTGGATGATACACTAATTTCCACTCTTTAAAATTTGATTGTTAAATTTGACTGTAGGTTTAGGTATACATCTAAGAAATACGAGGCCACCAGTGAACCGATTGCTATCCACAGTTTCTCCTCACATTTGCTTCTTTATAAGAGGCATGGTTCTGGCTTTCAGCTATTATTTCTTTGCATATATGCAGTTTACAAAGATAATGAGACCAGTAAGAGAGTGACAAAAATCAATTTTTTTGAGCTAAGTTAAGTCCCGCCTTACTAGCCAGTTGATCAAAATTTCTCCTGGATAAGGATACTGGTGTAGAGAAACATTAACAAATTCATAGCCTTGGCATATTTTTTCTAATCTGTACAGATGGAAGCAGGCAGAGCCCTTTCTCACTAGGTTATGAAATGGAGGTTGGTTTTGTGACAGTGTTTTTTCTCTAGTCCAAGCAGATGGATGGGAGTGAAAAATATGAGTGTAATGAGAGGTGATTTGTATCCCCTGCATTGTCACCCTCTGGAAATCAGCAAGGTGGATACCTTGTTGTGTTCACTTGTGGTGCTATGACACACTGGCTTATGCTGTGAGAAAACTGCTATGATGAATTTCTACTTTCCTTCACAAGTAAGGTGTGGGATGCCCCAGAGCTGTGCTATTTCATGGCTTCTGTGAATTCATAAAGAGCTTCTCCACCAAGAAATAGAAATTTAATAATGATCTCTGATGGAGAAAATCTAAGTTTTTAGCCCCATACTCAACTTCCTTCACATGGCATCTATTATATACTCTTTCTGTTACCACTATTATAATGTGAAGTAATGTACAGTGAAGAACTGATTATAGAGTTTTAGTATTATATCATCATCTTCTTCCTAGATTTTGAAACTATGCTAAAGGCTAGATATTTCTTTGAGGGTATTTTAAACTTTTTGAGGGTATTGACTTGATGGTATCAGAGGCTTATCTCTTATAGTGTTTCACATGAAAGTAGTAAATCCACTTTATTTTTCTTTTATCATTATTAGGAAGAATGCTCTGGTGGTATGAAGAACTTTCCTGAAAGTAATGTAGTAAAGCAGAAGAAATATGATTGAATGTTCAAGAAATTAGTCTTTGGAATCCCAAAGGACAGAATTCATATCCCATTTCTGCCGTTTACTATTTGATCTTGAGCAAACTCTGCAGCCTTGCTGATTTTCTATTCTTTTTCCTGTTAAATGGAAATATGAATATTACAGGGCACTGTAAGATCAGTTAAGTAACACAGGTAAGGCACTTAACCAGAATGCCTACAGTATAGTAAGGACACAGTGAATTATAGCGAGAGAGGTATATGCGTCAATAGTTCTGTGTTCTTTGGTGGTTAAAAGTCGGATATAGGCATTATCACTAAATTGCTTCCTTGTTTCCTCTGTAAGCTACAAAGAAACTTCTCAGCATTCCTGTATGTTCTAACCTTTAGAAGTACGGTTTAAGCAATTTACTACAAAGAAAAATATGCATAGAGAAGCATATATCTCACACATATAACTGAGGAGTAATTGCATTTAACACCCACCTTTTTTTTAATTTTAATTTTAATTTTTTTGAATTTTTTGAATTTTATTTTTGGATTTTTTACAATACATGATTGTATAATTGCTGATCCTCATGGAAATACACCACCACACCACATCTCCCCTGGTCACTTTGCCTCCTTTCTTTTTGTTGTTTGTCCATGTTTAGCCCTTTAGTCTTTTTTTTTTTTTTTTTTTTTTTTTTTTTTTTTTTTTTTTTTTTTTTTTTTTTCCTTTCTGGATCCATTTCCTCATCCTTGGTGAGGGTGCGATTTCCCGGGACTTGATAGAGCTGCTGTTTATCTTTCCTGTACTGCTTTTGCCTTTGTAGGCCGATTGGAGCACTTTTGGCTTGTATGACTAATTTTTGTTTCTTGATGGGTCTCATCTCCGCAGTTTCTGCAACATTTTGTTGCTCCTTCAGTCATGCTTCGGGTCTTTGGCTTTGGGGGCATGACTCCCAGCCATGTTTTGGTAGAGCAGATTTTGAAGGGACAGCCCTCAGCTGATGTAACACCCACCTTTGATATACCCTCTAAAGTGCATTTTTAGGGGGCATCGTAACTTGCAATTTGGAGTTTGGGGTCTCTACAACTTGAATATATCTCCAGGTGCCGGCCCCGCCCCCAACAACCGGGTCTTCTGTGGGCGGGGCTTGCGAGAACTCAGATAGCTGCTCACAGGTAACAGAAGCTCAGCAGATCAGACTGGGCTCGCTCAGAGCTATAGAGTTCCCTGCATGCCTGCCCAGAACTGACAAAGGACAGACAGAGCCCACGGTAGGTGAGATCTACCTGCTCCATCTGTTGTTAGTTCCTCTGTTCTTATGAAGAAAATAGATCTTAAATTATCAAGCAGAACTTTTCTGTGTGAATGGAAAATCAATTCTGTGTTATGGGATCAAATGGATGGATTTCTGCCGCCACTTGTTCCCTGGTGAAATGGGAGCGTGAACAAGGCAGGCTGCCAAAGGCACAGGTATTAAAGAAAGGGAAAACCCTCTGACGTGGTTGGCTTTCTGTATCCATTACATCTGATCTCTTTCAAACCTTAGTGCTTTGTAATTTTTAGACAATATTTTCCCTCCTTGGTTTCAGTCCTACCTATCAAGTACCGAAACCTCTTCTTGTATGGTCTCAGTGACTTTTAATGATATGGGGTATAACCATACTTATACTTCTTGTACTCCATTAAACGAGTCTTAGGCACCTATTATACGTTTTAGTATGTCCTAGTTAGCTTAAATACATTATATCAGTCATTTTAAACAATTTTTAAAATTATTACTTGGAAAAGGAGTCATGATAAATTTTATCTATAATATTTTTTTGAGAATAATAGTTTTGGATACTTTCATAGTTCACATTAACAACGGTGTATGTCTAGCAACATACACTACTGGGTATGGATTGGATATCCTTAACAATTGTTATGGACAGTGGTAGAGGTCCAACTGATCTTTTAGAATTTCATATACGGGAGAGGTGCTGATACTTGCCCTTACTCCCAGAAGTCAATTACCTTTATTTGGCAAATTTCTGTTGTTGTTAACTACAAAATTGTGGTTTCTGTAGACTGTATCATTGACATAATTTTAGCATCACTTAAGTATCAAAATTATTATATTGTGTTATCTTACAAATATAAAGCTATGTTTTTCTTTTGAGATGCCCAGGTGGCCAGGTGGGGGGAGATACAATTTTTTGAAAGTTGAATCTTTAAGGAGGTTACTTAATTAGCACTTTTCTGCCTGGCTTGACATTTGTAGTTGAGTATGAATTTTCATTTAGGAGCTAGAAGAACACAATATTAAGAAACTTGATCAAAATATATAGCTTTTCTGGTATTATAAAGATATTTTGGAGGGTGATAGTGTCTATTTAAGAATTAGTCTGTTTCAACAGATGTTACTCTATTAATTACTTTTATTTCTTGCTTGATAATGAGAAAAACTAGCAATTCTTCTCGCCTGCCTTCCATCAATATTTAAATGAGGAAAACCATCCAAAGTTTTGAGCCAACAGTAGGTAGCTAACAAGAATATGCTTTATGCAGATTTGTCTAGAAACCCCAGCAAATTATTTCTTTAGAAGTAGTCCCAGATATAGCACTACTTCTGATGGTATATGACATTTAGTTTTTAATGTAGACTTCATGCTGTTCTGTGTGCAGCACATGTATTAATATAGCTATCAGAAGCACTCCTATTGCTGCCATTCTGGTTTTACTTACTAGAATACTGAACTACAGAAAAAAGTAAATTGGGCAATATCACACACTGAGTAAACGAAGATAGTAGAGAGCATAGTAGCTTTGTAATTAAAAAAAAGAACTTAAATCCAATTCAAGATTAATTTTTCAAAATTCCATTTATTTTTCCTCTTCATGAGTTATGCAAACTACAAAATATGTACTTACCAATAATAGCAAACACTATAAAATGTAAAAAGACCAAATGATGGCATCTCCCCTTTCTAAATTTACTCCTTACCAGTGGAAAATATCCTTCCATATTATTCTTGGCTCTTGGATTTTAAACTCATATATACTTTCCCATATTTGCACTTATTTTAAACAAAAATAAAAATATATGGTAGGCTTTACTCTGAAACTTAGTATTTCACAAATTACATGTTGGAGTAAAGAGATGTTTACTCCAGGTCAGTGAAGTGGTAACTCAGCTTTGCTTTAGTACATACTATTTTGTGTGATGGGTAAACTGTATCTGTATATCATTTACTTATGCCTTGTAGTTCAGATAAGTGAATGATCAGTTGCCTAAGTGTTTGAAATAGACACCTGACAGAAAGAGGGAGATGGACCAGGTGCTTTAAAACCAAAGCAGAGCACTGATTATGAAGACTCCTCATAATATTGCAATTTCTTAGCAATTACTTGATCAAAATTATGCCTGACTGTATTCTAAGTACACATTTCTTAATTTGCATCTCATAACCTCAAAGACGACAGTTGAGCTCTTCATGTTTGTCTCTATGTGATATCTTCAGCTTAGATTCTATAAAGTAAACCACAAGAAATAAAGAGAATGTAAATATCTAGCTAATTTTAAATTTTTGCTGATGGAAGAAAAACATGCAATAAGTCATTGCACTATTAAACTGGAGATTGGAAAAAATAAGTGGAAATAACGAACCAAAGGAGAAGCTCTGAAACCAACACATTGCCTGTATTATCCCTTAAAATGTGCTTTACAGAGCTGATGCAGTGCTGTGTATATAACAAATTGTATACAATGTGGGAACCCAAAAGTGTTCGATGCAGAAAGAAATAGAACCTTTTAGATCATCTTGGTACCTTTTGAGTACAGAGGAATTATTCTCTAACTATGTTTATGTTTCTACTTTATAGAGCCCTGAAAAAGTTATTTTTTTAAATTCAATTTGAAAACAAAACATGACTACAGGCTTTGGTACTGCCCCTGTGTAGCTCAGAAAAATAATTCATCATTTTCTCATTTTTAAAGAACAATGAGCTCAAGTTGTTTTCCTACTTCTGAAATGAAGCAAATTTGCTTCTCTGACTGTAAGCTGTGAAGCACAAACAGTGATATCAGTACTATCCCCATCACAAATTGGAAACTGAGAATGTAACACATTCTTTGTGTTCCTGTGGACCCCATCAAAGCTAGAGATGTTGAGTCTGACTATATTCACATATTAAATGTCTGAAAGAAACTTTACACTGTTTATTCTCTCAAGGTTTGCTGCAAAGCAATATAAGAATGTTCTCATCTAAGAATGTGGGTTTAACATTGATACTATGACAGGCATTCTTTTCTGCACTGTCTGGTATCAGGCTATATTTGAATCCTCATTGTTGGAAATCTTACAAATGTATATACTAACTAGTATAAATTTTATTAATATAAATGAATTCATAGAAACAAACTTGTCAGAATATATATCATGGTAGTTTTTTGTTTTAGACATTTTGAGAAATTTTGTATACCTATAATCAGTTATTCACATTATAGCCAGTTTGGTTTCAAAGCCTTTTATTTTTCATGATCATTTTTTACTCAAAATAATATAGTGTTTTTTCTTGTTTTTCATGTGTTGTTTTTTGATGATACTGAAGTATACTGTTTGGAACATAAATGTTTATAAAATAACAGACAAAACTTGCATAGTCTAAAATTTTATTTTCTAGAAACACATCTACAAGACTTGCAAAGAATGTTAATTATTGCATATGTATCTATAATTTAATTCAGCATTATCTTTTCTATTTTAAGACATTTGAGTTTTTATCACAAGGAGATTAAAAAAGAATAGAACAATTCCTGCTCTCCTGAGTTTCATGGGTTTATAGGTTGAAACTGAGAGTTCATTATGCATGTGAATATAAATAATAAATGTGGACATCAGGAAGACTATTATATGCTCAAGCAGTGGGGAGTTAAAAACACAGGAAGACATGGGGTAATTTGGGGGATAGAGTCATTGTGAACTAAATGTCCATGATGTATGCAAAGTTCTAGTCTCAGAATCTAGTTCGCGTTTCAAAACATTTCATATGTAGGCTGTATGGACTGTGGTCTAGCTCCTGACTCCATCTGCAGTTGACATTTTTCTAGTAATGCCTTAGGTGTTTTTATAGACTGAGGCAAAGAGATAGATTATTGTTTAATGATAATTACAAAGGAAATAAGATAGATGAAAGATGTCATGCAGGATATGAGAAATGTGTAATAATAATTGAATATTTTATTCCCTAACATTTTCTTAAATTTATGGAATTCATGTAAATTTGAACAGAACACATTGTTTTGTAATCTACTTTAAAAAAAAAGCAAACCAAATAATTTGATGTCAAATTAACACTTTGAGTATGTATGCATATGTGTAAATATGTACATATATATGTCTTTAAATATACTGTGCTCAGAAATATAGAAGAATACACATTTTGATAAATAGGAAATCTGTTCCATATTTTAATTTTACATTTTATCTAAAAAAGATTAGTTGGCCATTCTGGATCAAGATATCTTTTCTTTTTGTTACATTAAATTGCATCATAGGATGATTATAAAATTAGTGCCACCTTCTTTACTTGATAGTTGATTTGTAAAAAAACAAAATTATTAATTGATCACCAGTTTGCTACTGCTGGCTTTTCACTTTTTGAGGACCTTTTTTAATTAATTGCATTCTTCAGTTGGGGATATATTAGAAATACCTTTCCTTGCATTTGATTTTTCTCCTTAAATTTTGTCAAATACCAGTCATTTATATATCCATATAATTTGGGGGGTTACATTTCACACCTTCAGATATGCACATGTGTCAAACACTAGCACTTGCCCTTGCCAATAATGTATCTCCTTCCTTATCCCTTCTATTTCCCTCATTCTCCCTGGTAATCAGTAAATTTTTCATAGAGCGAAAGCATTTTTTTTCCTGTGCTTTGCCAGTTTGCAATCTTTGGTTATTTACATTACACACTTTAGTGAGGCCATCTGGTATCTACCCTTCATTTTCTGACTTACTTCATGTGACACGGTCACCACAAAATCCATCCATTGTTTTCCAAAAGGCACAATTTCATCTTTTTAAATAACTGAGTAGGAATTCCATTGAGCATATATTCACAATTTCATTATCCAATAATCTGTCATTGAACACATGGTTGGTTCCATTACTTGGCTGTTTGTAGATAATGTTGTTAGAGTCATAGGAGACATAACTCTATGTATTAGAATTTTTGTTTTCTTTGGATAAATACCTAGAAGTGCTGTACTAGAATGAACTTTCTTCAAACATATCTGATCACATCAATCCTGTTTTTAAACCTGCCTAGGGGACTGTTTCAATTCAGTGTTCAAGGATATGACCTCTAAGTAGTTTGAGTTGGGGGTCATAGCATATTTTGCTTGTCATTACACTATCAGCACCTCCCACATGCTGGCATATCCTAAGTTTACAGTGCACATATGGATAAAAACTATATCATTAAACCTATGTTGTCAGTCATCATAGAGCATAACATTATCGTATCTATTTTTATGTATCACTCATAAAAAATCAGCAATTTGTTTCTCTTTTCAATCCTTTATAAAATAAAAGGGCTTTATTTTATTGTTGAAAGACTTTTTAGTTCTCAACATTAATTACAAGAACACAACAAAACACAAGGATTTTGGTAACAATAACTCTTGTGCATAAATAGCAAAATAGAAGCAGAATATGCAGGTAATGGTTACTCGCATGATTTCACAATGAGAATATCTAGTTTCTCTAAATCTCTCTCTACCTTAAAGTCATTGATACTGTTTTGTCCCATACAGCACTGTTCTCTGTTTCATCAGGAGTATTAGTGGTGAAGCATTACTTGAAAGTGATTTCATTCTAAGTTGCTTCACGTACTTTACAAGTTTTTATGTGGAAGCATTGGTGGTGACAGTATCATGATTGTCATCTGCACAGTTGCATCATTTTTCCATGGGTGTTAAAAGGTTAAGAAAATTTCAACATTGATGAAATAAGTGAATTGTGCATGGAATGAATGCACACTATTGTTAATATGCCCCAATTCTGTCTTTCAAGCCTCTTTTTTCTCATCACTCCATCCTATTCTTACTCTGCAACATGAGCTCTTGTGAACTGGGATAGATCCTTTTGCAAGTCTGTGTTGTTGTATGCATTTCTATTCACTTGTCTTGAAATATACTCTGCTGTTTTCCACCCGTCCTCAGCCCGCATGACCAACTTAAATATCAGCTCCAAACCTCAATTCCCCAGATGTTCAGTTTCTTTCTTGGTGTCCACTGAGTATTTTGTCTGCTCTATTTTTAACACTTCTCACTTTTTCTTAGTGATGACATGGTTAAAATAAAGACTAACCTTGTGCTATTTTCTATATTCTTGCTGCTTGCACAGCTCTCAGTGAGATTCGAGTAAATGTAGTTCAGTGTCTCTCATTCTTCTATTGGTCTGTGGAGTGGTGTGGAGTGAGAGAACATTGGAGGACTCCTGATGCTCTGGTTTTTAAGTGACTGGTGCATTTAGCCAAGCATCATTATCATGAAAGACTTGTTATTTTGCTGCAGTTAGATATTTAGATTCTGTATCAGTCAAGGTATTCATTTTACAAAAGAAACAAAACCTCACCAATTCAATATTTGGGTGCATTTCACTAAGATTGCACAAACAATTTGATAAAAAATTGCTATCATCACAATTTTTACACAGAATTAACCAGATATCAACCTATGAAAAAGAGAACTAAAACAATTGTTTTCAGAACCTTCAGGAACCAGTTTAAGGTCTCAATTGAAGTGCTGTGTATTTATAAAAACATTAGTGAGGGTCAAATATCTGTCCTTGAAAAGTATCTTCTCGTTTCATTAACAAATCTCAAAACAAATCTCAAAATGTCCAATCATTCATGTTAGCCATGAGTCATCCTATTTAGAGATGTTGACATAGCTATAAAGAGACACTGACAAAAGGACCTTCTGGAGCAGTGTTACTGAAATGTTGTCTGGTTCATTTGCATCAGTCTTATGGAATTCTGAGAAAAATGCAGTTTCTTGAGGCCAGTTTCATTGCTTCTAGTTCTCAGTTTCTGGATAATTCTTGTAGACCCAGAAAAATTTGAGAATGTGTTTTTAGATAATAACCCACTGAATCTGTTACCAGAGATGAGATAGGATTTTTCTTGGTAATCCCTAAATTCCAAAGAGAATTTGTTGTTGTTATTGTGGGCTGGAAAAGTCTGTGCTGTGAAATCCTGTAATTCAGAAATTTCACATAAAAACTTTTGTAGACTGCAGCATTGGTTCTTCACTATTAAATGCTATGAACATAATGAAGTTTCAAGTCCATGTATACCTCACTTTGAATACAGATTGAAGAAAGAACTAAAAGAAAGGCCATTTTATATTACATGCTTTTCAGAGGAAATGATCTATAATATAGAATTAAGCAGAGAACCTTTTAAAACAATTCTGAGTCATGCAAAGCACCCAGAAAGAGAGATGTGAGTCATCATAGGTCACCCAGAGGATGGGACTGTAGCTGGAAATAGAATGCAGATTTCATCCTTCCATACCCTACCCACTTCCTACTTCCTTTGATGATTCTTAAATCTGTTCATTGTGTCATGTGACCATGCCATAATGTGCCTTTTTCCTGAACACCTTTTCATTAAGAATTTTCTGGGCTGCTTCTAGTATAGCCAGCAGAAACAGAATAAGCATTATTAACTAAAAACAAAAAAAGAAAAGAAAAAAAACTTTGTAAGATATACAAAATAAAGAGGAAACGTGAAAATATGATCAAATAATTGCATTTTAATACAGCTAGCATCATTCATCCATTAATTATCTGGCATTATTTAATAGTGTAATGTAGTTTACAGGAACTAGAAAAATTGAATTCATCTTGATAAGCTTTTGTGTATTTCCTCATGCCATGATTTTGCCTGTGATTTTTATTTTTAGTCTGTGTAGCATCTAGACTGTCCATTGATGATTCAGTTCTTATCAGTAAATTAGGCAGCTGTTTGAATGCCTCTAGAATCAAATTAATTGCTCTGCCCATTCCTTTTGATTTCTTATCGGAGTTCCAAGTTAACCAAAGAATGACATATGAACAAAAACTCAGACTCTAGGAGGTCAAATAAGTAAACATGTATGCATGTAGGCATGTGAGCATGCATGTCTTCATAAATCGCATATTTGTATTCATTGTGTGCAATGTACATAAAATGAATCATGAAAATGAACCCTATGTTTAAAACATCTTACTGGTATCATTGTCATATTTTTAAGACAGTTTGCATCAAATTTTTAAAATCTTTCTCTACTCTTGTACAGTGATTTGCTCATTTGATTTCTACTTATAATTGCAGACATTTACTAAAAGAAAAATGTGACCATCCCTGTGCTAGAACCTAAAACTCATATGAGCAAGATAATTCCTTTCAATTGCTTGTTTTTCTGCTGTTATAACTTGGCTTTTCACACCACATTTTAGTAGTAATCTTCTCTCTTCCTGTTGCCTCTTGTGAAATGCTGACTTTTTCTGTCTTATACAGATGGCTTTCATTAGGGAGAAAATAGACCAAAGTATTGACAAGCCTTGGACATAGCATAGCTGCTACTAATTTAACTTAATATGTCTCTCATGACATAGCCTCATTTATACATGCCTGTTTTTACTTAATACATCCTTTGCCAGTATGTATTTCTTATATCACTAAAATCTATGTTTTAAATTAATAAAAGGCATTCCTTACGATATTCTGAAGGTTGTTAGAAACTTGACATCATGGTTAACTCATCCACCTAGTGCCAAAAGCCAGGGAAGGTGAAGCATTTGTAGGTATCTCTTCCTCTGACTGTAGTTAACTGGCAACTTATAATTATTCACTCATTGACTCAGTCACTTCTTTTAAAATAAAGTGTCTCTTTACTGCTGGCTTATGGCAGACACAGTGCTATGCACTGGAGATGCAGCATTTGACAAGGCAGAGATGACCCTCAGCTTGTGGATTGCAGTCTGATACTGGTGGCTTCTCTTAAATTCACAGTGCTCTCAATGAGTGCCTTCACCACATCCCAGAGACTCATAGATCACTGAGAATCTCTTACTACCTGGAAATGTAGTGCACCATCTGAAGTTGCCTGTTCTTTAACAGCTACTTTCATCAGTTTTCAAGCACAAGATTAAGTGTCATGATCATCATGTTATGTACAAGAAATATGACTTGTAATACCCTGTTTTACTTCCATTTATCTGGGCCCTGCATAGAAAATGACAAGGTGAATTCTGATGAGACACAAAACTTGGATTGTTTCCAGCATTCCATTGCCTGGCATTTAAAAAATATCCATACCAAATCAAGTGATAAGGCCACCCACAGCTTTAATTTCACAGGCATTTCTAAATCTGTCTAAAGGGCATAAAAGTAGTCTCTAGAAGTTGACCATGTACCCTATGTCTGGACAAAATCAGGTCCTTTGCTGGTAAAATGATTTGTGTAATCATTGTTTTATAAATGTAGGCTATACATTTATGTATATTAATGTACATTCTGTTGTGATGTTTCAAATTTGGTTGCATTGTACTACCATACCTCTTTAAAAAAAGAACAATCTTTCTGTGAGGCAAAATCCTTTCCTGTATTCAAAATGTACCTGCCATATCCACTGGCCTAAATTAAGTGACTAACAGGTGAACCAAAGTCATTCCCAATGTTTATGTATATTTAAGGGAAGGTGTAACTTTTAATTATAGTTTATATATGTTACGTTGCATATAAAGTTATACAGTAACATGTATTGTTAGTACATGTTAAATCAGCATAAATATTTATTATAATATGTACTTACGTTACATATTCACTTAGAAGAAATTAAATAAGTAGCATCTTGAGCCTGAGGGAAAAAACACTAAGGGGATCTAATGGCTGAACACATACATTTGAGAACCTCTATATTCAAGAGGAGTTAGTTTTGTCCTGTTTGGCCTCACAGGTGTTTGACAGCAATTAAAAATTTTTGTGGATGAATTTTGGCTCACTATAAGGAAAAATTTCTCAAATTTCTATCTGGTTAGGGTAAAGGTAATCATCTTGGGAAATAATACATTCACATTCTCCAGATACACATGCATATAAAATGAGAACTTCAGAGGTGAGTGAAGCATTAAGTATATGGTTTAAATAGATGGCCTTTACAGTTATTTTAAAGCTAAAGATATAGACTTCTTGCTGATTCTAAGTTTCTTATTTATAAATTGACAATAATAATACCTGCCTTACCCTCACATGTCACTTGCAGATGAGAATAGATAATTTATGCAAAGTATCACAGAAATATAAGAAATTAGTATTTCTTTTGCGCCAGAGGAAGTTACTCATTAATGAGTGTGAATCAGATCTGACTAATACCAGTTATTCATTAGTATCTATAAGAAACACCCAAATTAATACACCTAAAGCCTTTGAACTTTAAGATACATGAATTTGTATTTTTGAGACCTAGGTTAATAGAAAAGGGTACTGACTCACTTTAAAGAAACTTGGATTATTGTTGGATTTATTTTTGTTTCATATTTATTGTTCAATTAGTAGCATTAATATATTATCTTTCAAATACATTGAAGATCTTAGATCGTACAGATAGTTTTTTGTTGATGTTGCTGTCAGTAGATTACTCTATTTTATATGTCTCAAATTATACCAGTTTTGGAAAGGGAATATATATTCCAGAAAATTCAACTTCTGCAAATACTTTGGCTTACTTGAGGTCATTTCAGGGAAATGAAGTTTGATTTCTCAAGTTCATGAATTTTTGCCCTTCAGTAGTCTTTATTAAACGTTAAAGGGTACAGGTTAGTCTGATTTTTATGTATTGAACAATATAGAAATTATAAATGAGATATTGTGTTTGAACTTCTTAATCACTATTTTGCCTTGAACATGTTAGTTTATTTTTCCACCTATGATTCAATCACAACCCATTCATATACTTCTCAGTTTTTTTTTGTGGTGATCTTTGGGAAAACACATTGCTTTTCTGAATAGAAAATGCAATACAAGACCTTGAATAAACTATTTCAAAATCTAATAAGAGCTCAGGAAGACTGCATCTCAGTCAGCAAAAACATTATTATGGTGGAAAAATATCCTCGTTTCCTCAGAAGCACCATTTATTTTGTTGTTTTAAAGTCAATGACTGTGCTGGAAAGTCAACATAATTTGCTGTGCTAATACTTGGCAGGTTTGTGGAGAAAGTACTGCACAAGATTCAGGAGACCTGGTTCTTACATCTGCCAATAGTGGCCTTGATTCATGCCTTTCACTCTCTGAGCTGTATTTTCCCCATGTGTTTAAATGTCCCATAAGTCGCTATCCAATCTTATCTTGAGGAACAGATATAATAATATATATGAAAGTATATTTATATACTATAGAAAGTATAGTATAGTATATAAAAAGTTTATACTATAACATTTGTGTAGCAGTCACACATTCTTTTCATGTATATTAATACTTAATCTTGTTTTAAATGATCTTTGCTATATGTATTTTCCCCATCCTTTTTGCTTCCACTTTGTAAATGAGAGATCTGATTTCATGAACACTAGCCAATCGTGTACCCAGAAGTAACCGCCATTGTTCTGCCTTCAAATTCTGTTCTCTTTCTACTAAACTCCACCCAGTCCCTGTTCTTCTAAGCCATATTTCACTTTAGGAAAACAAAATAGCACACTGGAAAACTGATAGGCTAAAGAGAATGTCAGGAGAAAATCACAGGGTCTGGCTTGTTGTTAGACTTAATGAAGCTAGATTCTTGTTACTTAAATGATTTTTGTATGTGGCCTTCAAATGCAGTAGTCTACATAGGAATAGAAGGGAATTAATAGGATGGGGCTTACGCATTATCATTTGAAACACTGAATAAGTACTCACTTTGTCTTAGTTAAGTTAGATACTGATCTAATGTTGTATTTCTCAACATCTTTAATAATTGCCCCCATTCGAATAAGGAATCTTAGACACATTTTCCTAATTTCACCCCCAAAGTTATTTCATACAACAGATGGACTGTGTATCTGTTTATGTTCTTTGACCCCTTGGTAGTGCTAAACAATTGCGCTAAAATTTCTTTGTCATATCAACTATTTTTGCATGTTGAGAATGCTTGGGAATGAGAATGCACAGCGGAAGGCTTGGCATATGCCTTTTCTTAGAGAAATGTTGTTGAACTTGAGACCACAGCAAAGCTATTGGCCTACTGAGGTTCAAATTCTAGTGCACTCACTTCCAAGCTGTATAATCTTGCAAAATTGATTTATCTTTGTCTTAACTAACTTTTCAGGGAAGTGGAACTGCAGAAGCACCATTGTCATTCTTTAGTATATAAATTAGTTTCTACTGGCATATAGAAAGAGCTCAGTAAATATTTTATTATTGCATTTTAGATTTCTTAATTACTGTTTGGAAAACCTGAACTCAAGTCTGACTCATTTAGGTAGTCTATAATTGGATACTGCCCAACCCGCAGTCTCTTCAATGATGAATAATTAATTTCATAGCAAACCTTGGTGCTTCTGTACTGCAGAATGTAATAATAGGGCCTCCTCTGTTTATTTTCAGGTTAGCAAAACTGTCTTGTTTTCTTTACTTGTATATTGACTCTACTTTAACACATTAATATATAACTCAGATTACATTCTCATTGCTTTGATTGATTGTACTATGTGGAGTGGAATGTGGAAACTTCAAAGAAAAGTACTATGTACCATAAATCCTCCCTTTGAGATAGTGATACAATGAGATAGTTTCAATCCTAGAACTGCAGTCATCCTCAAAATATCTTGTGATGTCATTATTTTTATACTTATTTTGTGATGAAAAACTGATAGACTAGTTGATGAAGTAAAGTTTAGCAATGGGGGGAAAAGTGGCTTATTTCTAAATCACATATTAATGATTACATTCATTTTTGTTAGTACAGAACAGGCCTGTCCCCTGTTCAGGGTTTTGAGTGCAAACAAACAAACAAACAAAGTAATTTCCTAGCTTCTGTTATGCTTTTTCTCTTCTTCCTGAAGTGGTGAAACTTTTGACTTGGTAATTGTCAACCTGGGAAATGCTCTCCAGTTCCTTGATATTAACAGTGTTATCAGTGTCACGGGGGTCTTGCCATACCATCCATCCTTTACTTGTTGCTGACTCTGTGGTGGTTGAGTGGTAGATCTTACTTGCCCTGCAATTGGATGAAATTTCCTTTTGTTATTTTTCATTCCTTCACTTATTCAGCGGATGTTTTGTTAGGTGCCTAGTGTCAAGAATGGAGGTGCTCTTTTAGACAGTAACCACACGTTGTCATCCCTTATCTGGTCTCTGTTCTAAATCACTTAGCGTGGACTTGTTCTGTGCTGTCGCAAAGATATACTCATTAACTCTTTCAGTGAGTATTTATTGAGTAGCTATAATGTGTTAGACACTAGGACTAAAATAGTAAGAGAGAGGGAGGAGGTAGGGGGGGAGAGAGAGAGAGAAAGATAGAAATCCATGCATTTAATGGAGCTCACATTTGAGAGCAGGTAACAGATAAGCAAAACACATGAAAAAATGTATAGTATATCAAATGTTTTTCAGCTCTAAGGAGAAAATTAAAATAGGTTAAGAGGATATGAAATATTTGGCAGAATGAGATTTTATATGACTTGCTCGTGAAAAGCTTTATTGCAAAGATGGTCATTGGCCCAGTACTGGATCCAGTACTGGGGGCCATATGTGAATATTAGTGGAAGAAAAATATGTACAAAAGCTTAATGTGGAATCATCCCTATGTACTTGAAGGATGGTGAGGAAAGAAATGTGGTTGAAGTCAAGTCAGCATGGAGGTAGATGGGAGCAAAGGAGTAATAGAAGATAAGGTCAGAAAGGTAATAGGAGGCCAAATCATGTAGAGCCTTGTAGATTACTGTGAAGACTATAGCATTCTTTTGAATGAAATGAGAAGCTACTTGAGTGTGCTGAGCTAATTTACATTTTAATAGAATCACTTTGGTTGCTATGTTAAGAATAAACTAGGGCAGAGCAGAGAGATCAGGTGAGAGGTGGTCCTGACTTTGATCAGAATAGTGCCGATGGGAGGCTGAGAAGAGACCAAGCTATGGATACATTCTGAAAAAAAAAATCACATGTTGTTTCATTCCATATACGTGAACTGTCCAGCATAGGCAAATTCATAAAGTGAGAAAGTGGATTGGTGCTTGACAGGGGTTGGCAGAAGGGAAGCATGGATAGCAATTGCTGGTAAGTTGTAGGGATTCTTTTTGTGTTGATGAAAATATTCTCAAATTAGTACTGATAGCTACAAACTCTTTGAATTATATTGGTAGTCACTGATAGATTATATATTTAAAATGATGAAAATTGTATTTCACAAATTTCATCTTCATCATCATCATTGTCATCATCATCAGGTAATGTGTTTGCCAAGAAAAAAAAAGAAAGAAAAAAATGCATAGTGTGCATGATTTGCTGATGGACCTGCCTGGGACAAGAGAAAAGAAAAATCAAGGCTGTCATCAAGTTTTGTACTGAGCACCTAGAAGACTAGCACTGTCATTAACAATCTGATGAATATTATTTCTTGTCAGTATCCTCACTCCTATAGATTAAAACTGGTTAAACTCACCAACTTGAATATAGTCACTTGATACTGTTACAATGCTTTATCTCAGGGAAAGTGTAGGGTCTTGAGTTCTAGTCTTAAATATTCCATGAATTAGCCATGTGACTTAGGATAGAGCTATGATCTAAGTGTCAACTATACTTGTTCATAAGTGAAACTTACTCAGGCATCTTTTCTTAGAATTATTCTCTAATTGCAGCTATCTAGAGAGTATTAATTGGTTTCTCTAGTGTCCTACTCTTCTACCTTATATAAGCTTTTACCACTTCACACATTTACAGTTTTTGTGTTGGCAGTCCTATTTTCCTTTCTAGATTATATACTTCTCAATTAAATGAAAGATCTGCATCTTGAAAATTTTTGTATTTTGTGCGCTAAAACTCATTTAAACAGTTAACTGCTTACAATATATGCTTCCTAAATATAATAAAAAGGTGAACATCATTATTTCATGAAATTAAATCTTCATAATATACGCTTCAAATACATTACAGTTCTAACATGATTGGTTTGAAATATAGTATGTATCTCTGAGAGACACATTTTTGGGGAGAGTGCGACAAGGGAGGAGAATTTTCCTTTCAATCACTATTCTTTTAACCCAAATAATTCACATTCAACCATAGCATAATTTGATACAAAGTCTTGTTTGTTTTTTTGAAGTTAAAATTTAAACTTAGAAATTACATTTACATTTTAAACTTGGAAATCTATTGATATATATTTTTGTTTTCAATTCATTTAGTTTAATACATGTGTATTTTGTTAGGTACTGTTAGAAAATACAGGTTAAGTACTATGAGAAAATTAAACATGGCTATGGAATTTACTTAGGTTATTGTGTTCAAGGAAGATCTCCCAGAGGAGAGCTAAGATTTGAGCTAATTATACGATTATTGGAAGACAGATACAGACACACACACACACACAAACCCGCAGGATGAGTGAATATTCTAAGCAAAAGCAATACACGTCAAAGAGCTGAAAGAAATAAGCCGATTATGTCTGAGTAAGTATACTGATAAAACTGAGTTGTGATAAACATGTATGATTGGGAATCCATAGCTGCTAAGAGAGACAAAAACACACTGTAGTAGCTGAAAAAGAGAGTTTATTAAAAGGAATCTGGGTATATCAAGGAAGTCAGGGCAGGAAGATAGGTCTCATAAGAAACTAGAACAAGTGACAGAAACCTAGGAATTGAGAAATTTATTCATGTTCATAATCAGTTTTCCATACTCCCCTTAGACCTACAAATTTTCTTCGTTTAAGCATATCTGTTTTTGAATAGTTTATCAACCTCATTTTATTAATTTATCAATTTGAATGCTTAGCAATGACTATATATATTCTCTGTAACCACATAATTTGTCTGAGAAGGTAAATTTATCTTCTATTTTTAATTTAATTTAATTTTTTAAATTTATATTTAATTTTTAGAAAAAATTATGAAGAGATTATTCAATTGGCTCATCTTGAATCACTTGTCTTTATCTGGTCCAATCAACCAGATGTGGACTGAGTCAGGAAGTTAAATTGCAGTGCAGAAGCTTTGGGAGCAAAGTTTATATAGAAAGATATGTGTAGAACTGACAGAAAAGTTCAATCGATTTATGCAATGATGACAGAATAGAAAGGAACAAATGGAGTTGGCACCGAATATACTTAAGTGCTTGGAATGACTAAGTTTAAATGGAAACAATAGGGTTTAGTACACAATACAGCTTATTCAAGTGAATATGCATCTTGTGATTGACAGTGTCTATAATATGAGTTGTATAATTGATTAGGAAGGACATCCTCCAAAGCATCCTGTGGTGTCACAGTATTTGTTGTAAAAAGGGTGGTATTCAAATACAGGCAGACATTACCTTAGAATATATTGGAAAAGCTTACATTGGCATCCAGAGTGACATGCGCTAGATCTGGTTGTAGTAATGAATAAGGTAGCTAGGCTAGCTCTGCAGACATCATCAAGAAGGTGAGTTTATTCAAGAAGGTGAATAAAGTGAGGAAATAGTATCTAAAAAGCCTTTTAGGTGGGGAAAGACAGCTAAAACAGAACAGCTAAAGAGGAGACTATTTGGCTTATTGAGGAGCAGCAGTGGCTTTTGTTGAAAGATTGATAGGAAAAATCACAAGAGTTAAGAGGTGGGGAAAGTATATCAGAATTGACCCTATTATCTCAGAGGGTTTTAGCTGTTCTTTTCCAACAAAAGGAATCTGCTGCCAAATTTGAAACAGGAAAGTGCATGATCTATGAATATAAAAATTTCCCTTATAAATCTAGGTGAGGTGTGGTTTTTCCATCATTTTTTTTTCACCAGCATTAGCCAAATTATGCATCACCGTTACTGCTAGAAAAATCTGCTTTTTCACTCAATTTCAAGTCAACTTTGTCAGTAATGTTTGACAGGAAAGGCTATAACTTTTTCTAAAATACACAATTTGTGAAATGAGAGAAACCTTTCTGAATGGGTTAAGAGGATTCTTGGTTGGAAGCTCATGTTGGATAAAATGACCACTCCTATTTTATTCCAGCCCTAAGGCAGGATGGGACTTAATGCCACAGTACAAATAAGCTGCTGCAGCAACTGGGCACCTGGTAGATGCCTTTTGATGATGGTGATTAAATAAAGGTCAAAGAATATCACTGCATCCTAATGGTAGTCATCACACCACATCAGCTTTTTCCCTGGTGCCTTTGAAAACACCACTTGAAAAGACTATAAAAAATATGTGTTTTGTTTAGGCAGCAAATGCTCTCATTAGGCATTTCAGGCTTTCTTCAGAAAAATAATACAAATGTTAGGTTTCTGAGTACTAGATTGTAGGTTTAAAAGAAAACTAGATGTAACCTTTTGTTATGTAAAATAATAAACTCCTAAGATAACCATAAAGGGTTTCTTTTAATACAAAGTGTATGTCTCTTTTCTAGAAGACTCTGCAAATGATCACGTGATGTGACCACAGATCTATAGGGGAAGAATAGGACACTTAACCAAAGTAGTAGTTAACATTGTTTAATTTCCAGTGGAAAGTACTGCGGTTTCCTAAGAGTATAATTTCCATTTTTCAAAAAGTAAACTTAAGTAATACAAAAAATTTTGTAGTATTTTAAAACAATTTTCTTTTAAATTTTCTATGTATTTGACATCTAGATCTCATTGAGGGAGAAGTTTGTCTTGCCTTTTCAATACTCTTAAGAACAATCAGATGAGAAATCCCCATATTTTTTCATATTTGTGCTTTTCCCTACCACTGAAATGAGCCTTAAAACTGCAATAAAAGGCAGAAAGTCTGTTCAGTTTGAAAGTTAAATTCTGGTTGCTTAGTTGCGGTAGGCCATCATGAGTCCAGTGAAAAGCAGTCATCCTTTATATGAGTAAATTTCAGACTAATGCCCCTGTAGAATTTTGACACCAGTTTAGACTACATCATCTGAAGAACTTTTCTGTTTACCAGGTTAATTGTCCCCTTGTCACAAGGGGTCACTATTATGCAGTGTGCTTGGAGATACGAGTTTTCAGCACTCTGTTGATCATGGACAGCAGGATACTGTTTCAGTGTAGATTTTAGAAACACTAAACAAGTGTTTTTTTTGACAAGATTCCTGTGTACATTTAACTGTGAGAAGTACTTACTTAGATCATAGTGAATATGAATTCTGGACATGAAATACATAGGCTTAATATCAGGTTCAAGAATCACAAGGGGTTGACAAATATATTGTTTATCTTCCAAATGTAGCCCATTGGCTGTTTTTGTACGTTTTACAGCCTAAGAATGGTTTATATATTTCATTAGTTGCAGGTGGAGAGACAATGTTCGTTTCTCCAGTACTGCTCTCATTTAATTTCTTTTTAGAAGCTGATACCGACCATATGCAGCCGATAATTAGCATGCTACCATGTTACTGTGCTCAATGGAATCATAAATCAAAATCTTTCATTTAATATTCATTGACATACTAGAGACAGTGTCTCAGCTACCTGATAAGTCTTTATCGCCCTCTACAGTGTCACTTTAGATTTACTCAACACATTTTTCTCAGTAGGAAGCAATTACTTAAACTAAATTCAAATTCAGGGCTGTGGTTTTAGGTAATTCTGGGGGCACATGATTGCTTCATTGCCCTTTACTCAGGAATGTACAATAAACAAGGTAACCAACCATATTAATTTTCGTACAAACATAGAATTCCATTTAGGGGGTTTATGTTTACTATTAGAAATAATTAACTTAATAAACTAACTTTAACCATAGATTCTGATTTAATTACATGATTCAACTGTTGTAAATGTCATCAGTATTCACACCTGTTTTATTGTTTAGTCATTTGTAGTTATACCTGAATTGCAGGCGGCACTTGAGAATATGAAGATTTGAACTTTAGAATTTATTCATAACAGATTAAAGTTTTTAACTTGATTTAAATAACAAACTTAGGAGACTTTACTAAAAATGTAAATAGTTTTAGCATATTTACACTATAGTCTTTTCAGTTATGAAGTTGGCTAGTCATGTAGGCGGACACTGTAGGAGTTGTGATAATACCACAAGCATCTTGCCACTTTTTGACTTCTCTATATGTTTAACCATTGTCATAGCAGCCACTTAAATTTATGGAATACTTCATTTCTCCACAGTAACTCACAAAAACTGACTTTTCTTTTATTACTCTTCAAACTATATGTGACAAGAAATTGATAATGAGTGAAGAAAAGATGAAGAGAAGAAATTCTAAGAAATCAGCTCATCTTTGTTAACATTACAGGCCAATGCATAAAACCAGCCCAAATTTACTGCCTTGCTGCATTGGTAATCATTTTCAAATCAACTTGCTGATTTTCAAGCTACTGGAGTTATTTCAAGAGCTATTTTATTTTATGCTTCTTTTCTTATTTCATTTTAGTAAAGGCCTGATTTCGATAAGTTTTACTCCAGTCAGGCTTATGGAAAAATAATAACTGCTACGAGTTTAATAATGCCTTTTTTTCCTTTACATGCTTGTATTTTGTCTCTGTGTACTTCATTTTGTTTACTGCTGATGATAAGCTAAAGAAATATTTCAGGCCTAGACCTCTTGAATGGTCACATTGTTTCATTCCTCTGTGCATTTCTCACTTCTTTTTCCGAACTAGATAGCCAGTAAACTAGATCTGAGGCTTTGGGATGTAAGGGTGGTACACAGTGAGCCCTCACTGAACACTTTGGAGTAGCACAGCAAAATGTACTCAGATGATGGAGGATGTACCTAGCTTTGAGGATTCCCCCTGCCAGTCACAAGGTGTGGAAGCTCTCTTTAGCTTCCTAAACCTTAACTTGCTTAAGTAAATACAAAATGCTGGCCATGTCTACCTTATAAGGAGTTATATAGATTAAACTGTTTAATGTACCTGAAGAAATTTAGACCAAAATACCCTATGGATTGAAAAAAGATACTGAGTATTTCTGACTAAATTAAAGTGACAGTTTTTGTTTAAAACTTTATTTAAAACTTTCAGCAAATTAAGAGAAATAAATTGGTATCTCTGAATCATGCACAGTCCTCTCTGGCACTGTGATGACAGTTACCTGGTTAATAAAGATTAATAAAGATAACAGGCCATGAATAGAAATAAGGATCAAGTATATGACTATGTTCCCTCATTTCTTTTAGATTGGACTGATCCTAATATGTGTTTAGATTTCAGGACATAAACAGTTGGATTCTGAATACCTGGGACCTTTAACTTTAAAGACTGGTATTGAATGGGTTTTGGAAATCTGTCAACTGAAATGATGTAAACATATATATCTTTAAATGAGGAGACTTTTAAAAGTATGTTTCAAAGACTTCCAACAATGGGGAGACACTGGATACCAGAAACAGAAGAGAACCAGACATGGGATGTTTTGAATATTGTTGTTTCTTTAAGCATAGATAAGTATTCTCCTTTTGTGTGTAATTCTCCTTTTTGAGCTACTCTGCTTATTAGAGCTGTTTTGGTAGCTCTAATAAGGACCACTGATGACCTCTTATCAAAGTGGTGGCATGACTTGAAATTAAGAGAAAAAAAAGGAAGGATATTTAACTACAGAATGAGTCAATTTTTTTAGGTGAACTTTGGGGAACAGTATATACCTAGATCAATTTTGGAAAAGATAAGTATCAATCATTTCTACAGGGATCAACTAATTTCTTCCATGTATTAACATTATAATTTACTTTAAAAATATACTTAAAACCTATCCTTGCTAAGTTCATAGTTTGATTTCTAACAAGTCATTTTCTGTGTCTCAGGGTTATAATGAATTGTATCTATTAATGCTTATCTTATTCTGTGGTATCTTTTTCCTGATAACCACACATATGAATAATTAGTAGATTAAGTAACTCATAAATTTTCTACATGCTTATATTGCTGTTGGACTTTCATAAATAGGATACAGAAGAAAAGAAATTTGAGGTATTATAACCCAAAAAGTGGGGAGAGGGAAGGATATTGATAGTGAGTGCCCACTCCCCAGGGTGCCAGTGTCTCCTGTTTAAGACTGCAAATTTTAAGGGGGATATGCTAAAATGTGAGAATGGCCTTGATTAGAATTTCCTTTCAGAAAGATACAAGGGGGAGGAAAAAAGTAAAACAGGTTTTTTTCTTTGTAATGTGATAACTCAGGAGCTGTTCCTGGAAGGTGGGAAAACAGAAATAAGGATATATAAAGAGGGCTGGACCGAAGAAAGATATTCTGCATTTTGTGGGATGAGCATTTTTTTGTCAGGGACTTTGGAGGATGAAGATGTGAACCAGGTGAGCTTGGCCATGTGGCCAAGGCCTGGCATCTGCAGCCTTTGACTAGCCCAGGCTAGGAGTGTGTCTATTAAAGGAATTTAAGGAATTTGGAGATTTGAACTCCATGTTGAAGTTTGCCTTTCTGAGTTTGTGTCTGGGAGAGGCCATGCGAAAGTCAGGCCTGAAAAGAAAGTGAACTTTGCTGGTTTTGGTACTATGGAGCTTTTTTCTACTACCTGGAGGAGAACAAGGAGAGGATAGCATGGAAGAGTTGGAGCATGCCAAAGGAAGATGTCTTTGAGCACATGGAGATAAACTGTGACTGTTGGCAGCCAGATGCAGAGAGGTTTTCCTTATCTCGTTTGCAATGATCTTTCTGGTTTGCAAATGGCGCACAGCATGTGATTGATGATGTTGATGAGATGATCAGGACTGAGAGACTGAGGATTTTTAGACAATCTGGGGAAAGGACTCTGGACAATGTTGAGAAAGGTTTTGGACAATGTTAAAGTAACTGGAGTTTTACTTACATGTTTCTATTTGCAATAATTAGAAAATTGCTTTGTTAGAAATAAATTAGTCTGCACTCTGAGAGTCTTGCTTTGGCTTGGAATTTTGGTGAGAAAGCTGGGGATGGTGGAAAGAACCCATGGAAGTTTCAAATAGTGTAAATTGAGGCAAACTAGTCTAAAGTTTAAACTGTGTTTGTAAGTTTTTCTTTTTTAGGTCTGAGAGAGGGGGAGAGAGCTGAGAGAAGTTGGTAGCTAGTATTTTTGCATACCAATAGTAGATGAACATTGAAAATGCTAATTAACTGTTTTGAAGCCTGCTTCCTGGGGAAAAGCAGGCAGATGTGTTCTAAGTTCAGGTCAAAAGTCTTTTTTTTTTTCTTTTCAGCTGGTTTCATATGGACAGATAAATATAATCTGCCCATAATGTACATTCAGTTATGTCTTTTTTCATTCATTAGACAAGTATCATTAGGTGCCAAATATCAAGCAGATGTCATGCTAACTGACCTCTGTGCTTGTCATGGCTGCCTGCTAGGGAAAAGATGCAAAATTGCAAAAGACATATAAGTAACATGACAGTGCTTCCATGACCTCTCTTACAAATTTGTTTTGGGGGATGAAATATCACAGATGGCAGATCTGAGGATCTTCTCTATAGATGCACTTCCTCTGAGCCCCCACATTATCTAGAGAAGAACAAATAGCAGATATTCAGACCTCTTCTTAAGAGATTCAGCCAAATAAGTCCTTGAGCAGTGAGTGGGGAAGATGTCAGGGAGTGTAGGATATTGGAAAATGCTATAGTTAGAAGTCAGAGAAAACTGGGCTCAATCCCATCTGCAGCGCCTGCAAGCTCAGTGACATTGAGAATGTTGCATTGATTCCATTCAGTGGTTTTTCTTCATTTTCAAATAGGGATAAAAATACTGACTTCTCGAGGTTGTTATTAATAGCATTTCTGCATAGTTTCTGACACATGCGAGGCAATTAATAGATGTTTGTTTCCTTATTACTAAAAAGACATGTTGCATTAATAGTACAGTCTGATGTACAGTGATATCTGTAGAATTAAAGAACAGAGAAAGGCTCAACTCTTCCTCATTTCTTGAGTTAGCTGTGGAGTCTGTTTTGTTCACTCACTTTGATATCACTGTGGATCTTCTTGACCCTGTTCTACACTTCAAAGATTCTTTCAAATGAGCAAGGACTTTCCATGTCCTGATGTGAAAGCATTGAGAACAATTCTTTTAGCAGCGAGCAGAATAATGTCTCTCTGGATATAGCTTCCTTAATGTTTATTTGTTGGGGTCTCAAATTACTAGAAAGATAAAATAACCTTAATAGTCTTCACAGTGAATGTAACTGAATATTTAAACTGGAGAGCAACATCATACTCACTTAGTCATCAAGACAACAGCTTTTTCTAACCACTAGTGACTAGTCCTACCCTAAAGAAATGAGATTGTTTCCTGACTGTTAAGTTATTAAACAAATATTATGTGTGAGGGCAGACTGCTGAGAAAGATTTTCAGGGCAAGATTTAATTTGAGGGTATTGGCATTTTTGTAAAATAGAGTTGATAGCAATGGAAAGAATAAATGGTGACTCAGCCAGATAGAACTTCTCTGTCCCCATCTGAATCGTAGTGAATGCAGTTAAGAATGTATTGCAAACTTGAAATTTGCTTAGAGAGTAAATCTTGAGTGTTTTCAGAACTACAAAAAAACTAAATAAAAGAATGAAAAAAAATGGTAACTGTGAGTTGATAACTATGTTAATTAACTTGTGATCATTTGCAATGTAAACATATACCAAAACTTTGTTTATCTCAAACATATGCAATTTTCAGGCATCACTTCTACCCCAGTAAGGCTAGAAATATGCCTGGCAGCCAGGTGCAGCCTTGACTTGCCCAGTGATTTTGCTCTGTGCTTGAGAAGTTTCCTGCAGCATTTTCTTCCTCCTGGCATCCACTGAAAGAGAAAGCTTGTCATTCCCTAAATAACCACCTTCAGCTGCCACAGTGACCAAAATCTGGTATTTAAAGTGGTGGGTAATGCACTTTCAAGTGCAGCAACAGTTCTTTCATAACTGAATGACTGAGCAGTTCTGTTTATCATAGCAGCTCTTGTCAAAAATGCACCTGACAGAGGATGTGCATTTTCTGTATGGGAAGAGGGTTTTCTGACTTTATTGGGGGAATGTTTTGTGTGTCTCCTCCCACGAAGAATGAAAGGGAACCCACAGGAGCCTGTTGTTGAGTCCTCTAACTGCCATGGAGTGTCCTGCTCAGTCAATAATAAGAAGAGGGAGGGCAGAGAGCACTTCCAACAACAAGGCGGTGTGTCTGGACACCGCAGCACAGGATAAGAGCCTGTGGGAGGGAACAGATGGGGACAGAAGGTTGTCAGCTGTTTTCCAAAAGAAAATGGAGAGAAAAGCAGAGTCAGTGCTATAATGTCAGAATAGAGAATAATGAGAGTAACATGGGGGAAGGAAAGAATTTCTGCTATTTTAGATCAACATTAGAGAATACATAGCTCCTTGTTACTGTCTCAAGTGAATATAGGAAGTTCCATCTCAGGAAGTTTTCATTTAGGCACAGTGTATATGCAACTAGACTAGTCACCTGCCCTTTTCTCTCCTCCTCCCCTTGCTTAAACGGCTCCTGTTGTAATATTTCCCATGTTGAGAAAGGAAAATGTTTGCTGTGCCAATCCAAAGACCCAGTCATTGTCCTTCCCTTTCTTGTCTGTCTCCATTATGTCACCTTGCTCTTGGCTTCCTTGTGTCCTTTTCCTCCAATCTTGATGCTGTCTGCTGTAATTGGAGCACTTGACATTTTTATTCTGATTTATAGTAATAGCCTTCTTGTGTCTGTTTCTTGTCTTGCCTGGTATGTTAGATTTCCCTTGCTGCTGCAACAGGTGGCCTTGTTTGAGACAATGCAAAGTTATTATCTTGCTGGATATTGCATCCCCAATGTTTACTTGTTGGGGCCTTAGATTACTATGAATATAAAACACTCAACTCACTAGGCTAAAATCTGTGTACTGAGTTGTATTCCTTTTTACAGTCCTTAGGAGGGCAGTGTTCCTTGCCTTTTTTTATATTCTAAAGGCTTCTCACACTCCTTAGTTTATATTCTCCTTCCTCCACATTCAAAGGTAACAATCCATTCTGTAGTCAAACTGCTATTTTACTAATTTCACACACACACCAACTCTCCTCTGCCCATCTCTTCAGCTTTGAAGGGTCCTTGGCCATTCAGATTCAGGATAGTTTCCCCATTTGAAGATATTTAACTTCACATCTGCAAAGTCACTTTGTCAATATAAGGTTTTATCTCTCTCTCTCTCTCTCTCTCTCTCTCTCTCTCTATATATATATATATATATATGCAGGTTCAAGAGTTTAGGACATGTCTATCTTTGGGAGCTATTATACTGACTACCTACTTTTGAAATTATGTAATTTAACCTCAGCTCCTTGGTATGGTGGCTAGTAATTATTGAATTAATAGTGAATTCTCTATGCCTCAGTTCCTTCATCTATTGAAGAGGGAGAATAAACTTGTACTTATGTCACAGAACTGCTATGAGGGAATAAAGATACAGCATAGTATAATGATGACATCTTGTCATTATATTCTGAAGCTAAATTTAATATGCAGTATTTTTAATATTTTATATTAAATAAACTTAATGTTTAATAATTTAATAGCAGCTCCGATGTAAATTATGTTGGGTAAGTATTGGACCGCTCTTGTATGAGTACAGAAGAAGTTTCTCATCTGTAAATAAAATGCTTTCTTGCTTTGTATAATGAAAAGAATATAAATGCAATCAACCAATTACAGCTATTTCTAATAGTATTGATGGCATCATCATACTCCTTATCTTGATACTTATCTCTTTCCTTACATCCCCCTACATCTTTAAGCTTCTTTAAGAGGATTTGGTGGTCCAAGGACAGGATCTCTATATAAGTATTTAATTCAATAAATATGGCTGTGTTCTTTCAACAAACATGTATTGAATGCAGTAATCAAGTAAAAGAAAACCACCTGTGTATTTTCATAGTGTTAGTTTGAACTATCAGTTTTATGCATTGCAAAGAAATGTTACTTCACAACCCTTTAATTGCCTTCACTTTCGTGTTCTATGTTTGGTTACTGTCACTGAAGCTTTACTTCTTGTTTCAAATTTGTTTTTTTTCTAGCAAATGGTGCCTACGTACATTCTCTCAAATATGACCTTTTATGTTCCTTAGTTATTCCAAGAATGAGACACTAAAAGGAACCTGATCATGATAAAATTTTTCAAATCATTCTTGTCCTTTACAGATTTATTTATCATACAGTATAAATTAAAGAAATATCCTAATGCATTTGATTTTTTGTGGCATTTCATTTACATATGTAGTAAAATGTATGTTTTACATTGTGTTCTGCAGGAAGTCAGTCTCTTTTATTTATTTTAAGCGTTTTTGAGGTTTCTCATTGTTTCCTATCCATTTGTTATTTATTTATATATTCTTTTGTATCTTAATAGATGGTAGGTAAATATTGACTTCTGTATTTTGAGCATTTGAGACTGAAAATATGTTTGAAATATTAAATTACCAACCATAAAAGTAAAAGTCGTTTTATTAATTAAATGAATTTATTTGTGCACAGCAGAGGAATTGCAACCTGGCACTTGCAGACTAAGATGACCTGTAGGCAAGTTGGGAGAGCAAAGGAAAGGCAGCTTGTTTTTATAGAGGAAAGGAAAAATTGGGAGGTGCCGTTTTGAATAAAAGTTCATTGTCAGAAGGTGAGACTGAGGGTGGTGATGACTTTTCAGTGACTGAGCTGTGGTCTTTCTCATTAGCAGGGTTGTTGCTAGGCAAGGGAAAAAATCTTCCTCCTTGCAAGAAGGTATGTGAAGAAGCTTTTTACTGTTTAGAGGAAATAAACAACTGTGAGTGGTGAATGATAGCATGTCATACCTAGCCATTCAGGTCTTTCCTGCTCTATTTTAATGAGATATCCTTTATTTTCACAAATAAGTGAAAGTATAAATAACACAAAATAACCTTGAGATATACTGTGAGAATTGCTATGACTTGGGTTATGAAAACGATTTTTAAAAGTGCTAATTGTTGATGATAAAGTATTTCATCAAACTATCTTGTATATTTAAGAAGAGTAGTTTTATGAAAAATGCTTACCCGACTGGCTTGGGGTCCTTCTAAGTGCTATGATTTTAACCTTTTCTGAAACATATTGTTCTTCCTGTAATTCAGGTGATAATATCATTTATGTTCAAATTGAAACACTTGAGAAAGAATAAGGACCCCCTAAAAACTGTATCAGGACAACTGTTCTAGGCAGGTGGGATGTGTGGTACAATCTACCTATTACCCAACAAATGTATATTGGTTCTATTATGCAGAAAACATTTTGCTTTGAATCAAAGAAATATATATATATATATGAATACACTTCATTATGAGCATGCAATATCTGCTTTGAAGTGGTTTGCTTCTATTTAAACATTTATTTAAACTAAATATATTTATTATCTAAGTTAAAATATTTGAAACCTCCAAAGAAGTAAAGCAGAGCAAGTTCAGTATCCCGAGGAAGATTTAAGAGGTACAATAGTTTTTTTTAAAAGTTCTTTTTAAATACCACAAATGTGATATCCTGCAGCACTTGTCTTTTTTTGACTTGTCTCATATTCATGAGTTCAACATCCGTCCATGTTGTCACACATGGTACGATATTCTCTAAAAACTTTAAAGCTGTAAAGAACAATAAAAAGGAGGAGGAGGAGGAGGATATGAATGGTGGTGATTAGAGACTACCAACTTGTAGCATGTAGTAAACAAGACATGGAGATCTAATATACAATATAGTGAACACAGACAATAATATTGTACTATAATTATGCAATGAAATAAATCTAGCACCATTAACAATCATATTGAAGTATATAAATGTATCAAATTTTAATACATTTAAATTTGTTTTAAATTTTATTTTATTCAATAGAAAATGAAAGCATATCTAATGGAATGTGGGAGGATGCAGTATTTCAAAAGTGTGCTTCACTTAAGGATGAGCCTGGAGGGCTGATTAGGAGGACTAAAGATGAAAATGTATGTGGGATGTATCCTGGGGCACTCTTCTTCTGAGAAGGTTTATATTCTGTCACTTTGGCTTGAAAAATATATGGGAAGAATAACGCAAGTTTAGTGTGTTCATTCTTTGTGTGGGAGAGATATAGGTGCTAGTCACACTTGGCATTATGGAGGACCTTTATGGAACAACCTTAGCTTGCTGAGGAATATGTACTGAACATGATTTGTCTGTCATTAAAGAAATGGTAGTCTCCCCATCCATTCCCTGTTCTGGGTGTCCATTCTGCGTTTACAATCTGGGGTTGTCATTAATTTTTGTCCATTTCTTTCAGACCTGTTTTCCTGATGCATGTTCTCAGTATATGAGCATCCTGATTTCTTCTGATTGTAAATAGAACAGCAGCAAACTTCCCCTTTGTGCCAAACGCTCTGGAAGGAGTTATTCCTTTGCCAAGTCATACTTAAATAACTGACTTGGCTTTCTTTTCTATTTCTTTCCATTATGCTCTCTTTCATGAGATTTTACCAACTTCTTTGTAAATTTTTTATAGCAGAAATCTGTGTGTTTGTGCTGAAAAGCACCCTCATTTGTATGCAAGGATGTACACATCTACATACCCTATTCTAAGGAGTTAGGCACTTTGATGCATAAAATAAGAGAGATTCAGTGTGCTCCAGGGTTTTAATTGGTGAGAATCTCAAAGGACACAGAGAGAGAAAAAGAAAGGAATTCAAGTGACAGGATCTTAACCAAATTTCAGAATCACCCATCCCCAGGTGGACAAATGCCCAATCAATTAGACTGGGCCTGAGCAGGGTGGCTAAGGACCAAACGGTTGCCAGGAATCCAATCTACCTTATGAAGAAGAAACAAATGCAAAGGGTTAAAATGATACAGGAAATGGACAGAGGAGATCCAAATCCACAATGTCACATGTAATCCATTGTGAGGTCAAGATGATAGCTGCACTCATCCTTGAAGAATCTGCCCACCGAAGCTACCCTACCTCTCTCCCATCCCTCTTCATTCCACACGAATACATATCTTCCTCTCTTTCTCCTTCACTGTTACTCCCCCCTCTGCCTTCTCCCCCGACTTACCTTTCTAGAAGTCTAGTTCATGGCACACTAGGAGTTGTAATAACAGGTTTTCTGAGATCTTGGTGGCTTGTAAGTGGGACCTGGGAAAATAGTGCCTATTGCTGTGACTGCAGCAGTGTGCCTCCCCCTATAACACTAATAGTTTATTAACTAACTAGTTCCAAACAATGGAGAACGTAGTCATTTGTATGGTGTCTAATTTATGAAAATGCAAATTTTTTTTTGAAATTTAAAATCTAGCCCATCTTACACATCACTATAAATTCACTATGACCGCCAGTTTCTCATGGGGCTCAATTTGGAAATGATGAAGCGACTCATTTATTCAGCTCTTACCTCTGATTACTAGTTAATGGGCATTTAGCAGGTGCTTGTGCTCGTAAGTCACAGCTTCCAAAATCTTTTTTAGATGGAGTTCAGAAATGCCTCAAAGTACATCTTAACAAAGCTGGGCTTCTGGTAATTACTGAATGGCCAAAATTCCCAGAGAATCTAAAATAAAATTGTAAATAAATGAGAAAATCATTTCTTCTGTATGTTTACTGTATCGATAGAGTCAATCTGTAATTTTAAGAAAAGCTGCAGCTATGGCTGTCTGGATCTTCTCTAACGCATGCCAGACAGAAGCTACCTGCAGTTTACCTGCACAATGATATGTGTGAAAGCTAATAATTATAATTTCTTGTCCAACTTATAATAGATCTAAATGATAAGTTTTCACTTCAAAGTTAACGAAATTAATAATGTAGTCATTTTTTCCTATTC